>JAVRBK010000031.1:27500-37500 GCA_036250285.1 Pyrocoelia pectoralis | reverse complement strand
ATAAAAAGGTTAGGTTCCGTTAGGTTGGGTTGGGTTGGGTTGGGTTGGGTTGGGTTGGGTTGGGTTGGGTTGGGTTGGGTTGGGTTGGGTTGGGTTGGGTTGGGTTGGGTTGGGTTGGGTTGGGTTAGCTACGGTTAGGTTAGGTTAGCTACGGTTATGGTTAGCAAAAAAAGGTTGGGTTGGGTTGGGTTGGGTTAGGTTGGGGTTGGTTAGGTTAGGTTAGGCTAGGCCAGGCTAGGCTAGGCTAGGCTAGGTTAGGTTAGGTTAGGTTAGGTTAGGTTAGGTTAGGTTAGGTTAGGTTAGGTTAGGTTAGGTTAGGTTAGGTTAGGTTAGGTTGGGTATCGGTTAGGTTAGGTTAGGTTAGGTTAGGTTAGGTTGGGGTTGGTTAGGTTAGGTTAGGTTAGGTTAGGTTAGGTTAGGTTAGGTTAGGTTAGGTTAGGTTAGGTTAGGTTAGGTTAGGTTAGGTTAGGTTAGGTTAGGTTAGGTTAGGTTAGGTTAGGTTAGGTTAGGTTAGGTTAGGTTAGGTTAGGTTAGGTTAGGTTAGGTTAGGTTAGGTTGGGTTATCCTTTCATCAAAGTGTGTCAGTAGGTAGCTCTAAAATCTCCAAACAGAGGGGAAGGTTTTCTTCTTAGGATGACGTGAGTGCGAGGAGAAATGCGAACTTAATAGTTTTCCTCTAATCAAAACGTGTGCGTAGGTAGCTTTAAAATCATCTACCAAAGCGCTTTTGGGTATATACCGGTGCCAAAAATTTATTATTTGAAGGAATTGGACGAACTTTTCGCACACTGGTGCGTCTAAACATGAGGAATGCAAATCTGTAACTACATCTGAAATATCTCCACAATTGCCGATTTGCAGCGGCTTTTCCTATTCCAAGAGGTAGATTTCCAAAGTTTTTGGGTATATACCGGCGCCAAAAGTTTATTATTTGAAGGAATTGGACGAACTTTTCGCACACTGATGCGTCTAAACATGAGGAATGCAAATCTGTAACTACATCTGAAATATCTCCACAATTGCCGATTTGCAGCGGCTTTTCCTATTCCAAGAGGTAGATTTCCAAAGTTTTTGGGTATTAACCGGCGCCAAAAGTTTATTATTTGAAGGAATTGGACGAACTTTTCGCACACTGATGCGTCTAAACATGAGGAATGCAAATCTGTAACTACATCTGAAATATCTCCACAATTGCCGATTTGCAGCGGCTTTTCCTATTCCAAGAGGTAGATTTCCAAAGTTTTTGGGTATTAACCGGCGCCAAAATGTTATTATTTGCAGCAAGACCGTGCGCGGCGGTCGTCTCGGTGCAGTTGAACTATACCGTGAGGTAGCGGGCTCCGCTGTCGGTTTAATGCCATCCGCCGACTCCTTTTCTGGCCGCTCGAGCACCGAAGTCCTGCAAGATGTCGAGCAAGCGAGCTCGGCGACCGTCTGGGCGCGAACGGGGCGTTTCCCCGACCGTGCGCGGCGGTCGTCTCGCTCAAGTCGAACGATACAGAGGTAGCAAAGTCGCTGGCTCCGCTGTTGTTTAATGCCATCCGCCGAACCCTTTTATGGCCGCTCGAGCACCGAAGTCCTGCAAGGTGTCGAGCCGTCGAGCTCGGCGAGCGTTGGCGCGCGAACGGGGCGTTTCCCCGACCGTGCGCGGCGGTCGTCTCGCTCAGTCTCAACTATACTATGGTAGCGCGTCGGGGTCGTCGACGCGCCGAGCTCCGCTGTTCTTACGAGCCAGGCGGGCGTTCGAAACGAGCTCCGCTGTTCCGCGTCGGGGCCCGCAAGGCGAGAGACCCGCCCGTCCGCGCCCTCGTGGCCATGCAAAGCAGCGGCCTCCGCTGTTGTTTGGTGTCATCCGCCGACTACTTTTCTGGGCGCTCGAGCACCGAAGTCCTGCAAGATGTCGAGCAGGCGAGCTCGGCGACCGTCTGGGCGCTAACGGGGCGTTTCCCCGACCGTGCGCGGCGGTCGTCTCGCTCAAGTCGAACCATACAGAGGTAGCAAAGTCGCTGGCTCCGCTGTTGTTTAATGCCATCCGCCGAACCCTTTTATGGCCGCTCGAGCACCGAAGTCCTGCAAGGTGTCGAGCCGTCGAGCTCGGCGAGCGTTGGCGCGCGAACGGGGCGTTTCCCCGACCGTGCGCGGCGGTCGTCCCGCTCAGTATCAACTATATTATGGTAGCGTGTCGGGATCGTCGACGCGCCGAGCTCCGCTGTTCTTACAAGTCTGGCGGCTGTTCGGTTAGAGCTCCGCTGTTCCGCGTCGGGGCCCGCAAGGCGAGAGGCGCGCGCCCGCGGCCTGGCCAAGTAGCGGGCTCCGCTGTTGTTTGCTGTCATCCGCCGACTACTTTTCTGTCCACTCGAGCACCGAAGTCCTGCAAGATGTCGAGCAAGCGAGCTCGGCCACCGTACGGGCGCGAACGGGGCGTTTCCCCGACCGTGCGCGGCGGTCGTCACGCTCAGTATCAACTATATTATGGTAGCGCGTCGGGATCGTCGTCGCGCCGAGCTCCGCTGTTCTTACTAGTCTGGCGGCTGTTCGGTACGAGACACGCTTTTCAGCGTCGTGGCCCGCAAGGCGAGAAACCCGCCCCCGCGGCATGGCCAAGTAGCGGGCACCGCTGTAGTTTGCTGTCATCCGCCGACTACTTTTCTGGCCACTCGAGCACCGAAGTCCTGCAAGATGTCGAGCAAGCGAGCTCGGCGACCGTCCGGGCGCTAACGGGGCGTTTCCCCGACCGTGCGCGGCGGTCGTCACGCTCAGTATCAACTATATTATGGTAGCGCGTCGGGATCGTCGACGCGCCGAGCTCCGCTGTTGTTACAAGACTGGCGGCTGTTCGGAACGAGACACGCATTTCAGCGTCGTGGCCCGCAAGGCGAGAAACGCGCCCCCGCGGCCTGGCCAAGTAGCGGGCTCCGCTGTAGTTTGGTGTCATCCGCCGACTACTTTTCTGGCCACTCGAGCACCGAAGTCCAGCAAGATGTCGAGCAAGCGAGCTCGGCGACCGTCCGGGCGCTAACGGGGCGTTTCCCCGACCGTGCGCGGCGGTCGTCACGCTCAGTATCAACTATATTATGGTAGCGCGTCGGGATCGTCGACGCGCCGAGCTCCGCTGTTGTTACAAGACTGGCGGCTGTTCGGAACGAGACACGCATTTCAGCGTCGTGGCCCGCAAGGCGAGAAACGCGCCCCCGCGGCCTGGCCAAGTAGCGGGCTCCGCTGTAGTTTGGTGTCATCCGCCGACTACTTTTCTGGCCACTCGAGCACCGAAGTCCTGCAAGATGTCGAGCAAGCGAGCTCGGCGACCGTCCGGGCGCTAACGGGGCGTTTCCCCGACCGTGCGCGGCGGTCGTCACGCTCAGTATCAACTATATTATGGTAGCGCGTCGGGATCGTCGACGCGCCGAGCTCCGCTGTTCTTACTAGTCTGGCGGCTGTTCGGTACGAGACACGCTTTTCAGCGTCGTGGCCCGCAAGGCGAGAAACCCGCCCCCGCGGCCTGGCCAAGTAGCGGGCTCCGCTGTAGTTTGCTGTCATCCGCCGACTACTTTTCTGGCCACTCGAGCACCGAGGTCCTGCAAGATGTCGAGCAAGCGAGCTCGGCGACCGTCCGGGCGCTAACGGGGCGTTTCCCCGACCGTGCGCGGCGGTCGTCTCGCTCAAGTCGAACCATACAGAGGTAGCAAAGTCGCTGGCTCCGCTGTTGTTTAATGCCATCCGCCGAACCCTTTTATGGCCGCTCGAGCACCGAAGTCCTGCAAGGTGTCGAGCCGTCGAGCTCGGCGAGCGTTGGCGCGCGAACGGGGCGTTTCCCCGACCGTGCGCGGCGGTCGTCTCGCTCAGTCTCAACTATACTATGGTAGCGCGTCGGGGTCGTCGACGCGCCGAGCTCCGATGTTCTTACGAGCCTGGCGGCGGCTGTTCGGTACGAGCTCCGCTGTTCCGCGTCTGGGCCCGCAAGGCGAGAGACGCGCCCTCGTGGCTTGGCGCAGTCGCCGGCTCCGCTGTTGTTTAATCTCATCCGCCGGGTGCGACAACATACGTTAGGACAAAGAGAGGAGCTCCGCTTTTGTTTAATGCCATCCGCCGACTCATTTTCGGACGATTGCGGGCCCGCAGTCGGCTTGGCGAAGTCGCCGGCTCCGCTGTCGTTTAATCTCATCCGCCGGGTGCGACAACATGCGTTAGGACAAAGAGAGGAGCTCCGCTTTTGTTTAATGCCATCCGCCGACTCATTTTCGGACGATTGCGGGCCCGCAGTCGGCTTGGCGCAGTCGCCGGCTCCGCTGTTGTTTAATCTCGTCCGCCGGGTGCGACAACATACGTTAGGACAAAGAGAGGAGCTCCGCTTTTGTTTAATGCCATCCGCCGACTCATTTTCGGACGATTGCGGGCCCGCAGTCGGCTTGGCGAAGTCGCCGGCTCCGCTGTCGTTTAATCTCATCCGCCGGGTGCGACAACATGCGTTAGGACAAAGAGAGGAGCTCCGCTTTTGTTTAATGCCATCCGCCGACTCATTTTCGGACGATTGCGGCCAGCAGTCGGGCAAAATCTCGAGCGGGGCATCACCGCGATCGTCGGGTCGGGAACGTATGCGGTTCCCGGACCGTGCGCGGCGGTCGTCTCGGCCAACTCCAACTATATTATGGTGCTGTGTCGGATCGTCGAGAGACGGTCGATCAGTGCCGCGCGCGAGCCATACGCTAGGATGTATTTTGTCGCCTTACCCGTTACATTGCTATCGGATTTGTGCACATTACCTCTTCAGCACTATGCACGCTCGCGTCTCGTACCGAAGCGAGACCGCGGTCAACGCGCCGCCTTGCGTCGCACCGAACCCAATGCGGTCGAATATGACTTTTTATAGTGGTAACTATTCGTTATTACTAAATGAACTTTTGCGAATGCTCACCTCGTCCCGAGCGAGGATAGGCGCCGCAGTAAGCGAGAGAGGCTGCGGCGCGCAAGACACGGCGAACTCGAATACACGCACGTCTAGGCCCGACTACTTTCGCGAAGCGCTGAAGTGTCGGAGTCGAGTAAGAGCAGCGGTATTAGGAGGCAAAGGCGGGAAACCCGAGGTAACAAACGACGCACACGGAGGGCGACAGTGTGTGTGGTTCTCGGCGATTTTCCTTTGAGAGAGAGAGATCTAGAGAGGCGGATGGATAGATGGATGCAGAGTGAGAGTATCTCGTCGATCCTACGTCTCGCTAATAAGTAAATCCTTATTGCGCGGCCAGTCTCGCTCGAAGGAGCGATTCGAACCGCACGCACGCAATAAAAAGGCGGCGGTTTTTGGTGTTGGTCGTCTAGGTGTGTCGGTCGTGTCCCAGCGACCACCTCCACGTCGCCAACACCACGCCGCCGCCGTCGCGAGACCGACCCGCATCACACATCGGCCACGGCCGAGCGGGCCGCGTCGAGCAGATCCCTGGTTGATCCTGCCAGTAGTCATATGCTTGTCTCAAAGATTAAGCCATGCATGTCTCAGTACAAACCAAAATAAGGTGAAACCGCGAAAGGCTCATTATATCAGTTATGGTTCATTAGATCGTACCCACATTTACTTGGATAACTGTGGTAATTCTAGAGCTAATACATGCATACAGAACTCCGACCGGAGACGGAAGGAGCGCTTTTATTAGATCAAAACCAACGCGGGGAGGTAGGGTCCGGCGTCGTCTCGCGCGTCGTCGCGGCCTCGCCTCCTCAAACATAGCTCGCACGACGAATCTGAATAACTTTATGCCGATCGCACGGTCACGCACCGGCGACGCATCTTTCAAATGTCTGCCTTATCAACTTTCGATGGTAGGTTATGCGCCTACCATGGTTGTAACGGGTAACGGGGAATCAGGGTTCGATTCCGGAGAGGGAGCCTGAGAAACGGCTACCACATCCAAGGAAGGCAGCAGGCGCGCAAATTACCCACTCCCGGCACGGGGAGGTAGTGACGAAAAATAACGATACGGGACTCATCCGAGGCCCCGTGATCGGAATGAGCACACTTTAAAACCTTTAACGAGGATCGATTGGAGGGCAAGTCTGGTGCCAGCAGCCGCGGTAATTCCAGCTCCAATAGCGTATATTAAAGTTGCTGCGGTTAAAAAGCTCGTAGTCGAAATTGTGTCCTCGGCCGCCGGTTCGTCGCTCGCGACGCCAACTGGCGCGCACGTTGGACGTCCAGCCGGTACTACGAACTCGCCTACGGGGTGCTCTTAACCGAGTGTCCAGGCGGGGGCCGGCAACGTTACTTTGAACAAATTAAAGTGCTTAAAGCAGGCTAAATTGCGCTCGCATACACGCGCATGGAATAATCGAATAGGACCTCCGTTCTATTTTGTTGGGTTTTTGTGGAACGACAGACGGAGGTAATGATCAATGGGTGCGGATGGGGGCATTCGTATTGCGACGTTAGAGGTGAAATTCTTGGATCGTCGCAAGACGGACTTGAGCGAAAGCATTTGCCAAAAACGCTTTCATCGATCAAGAACGAAAGTTAGAGGTTCGAAGGCGATCAGATACCGCCCTAGTTCTAACCATAAACTATGCCAGCTAGCGATCCGCCGACGTTACTTCTATGACTCGGCGGGCAGCTTCCGGGAAACCAAAGCTTTCGGGTTCCGGGGGAAGTATGGTTGCAAAGCTGAAACTTAAAGGAATTGACGGAAGGGCACCACCAGGAGTGGAGCCTGCGGCTTAATTTGACTCAACACGGGAAACCTCACCAGGCCCGGACACCGGAAGGATTGACAGATTGAGAGCTCTTTCTTGATTCGGTGGGTGGTGGTGCATGGCCGTTCTTAGTTGGTGGAGCGATTTGTCTGGTTAATTCCGATAACGAACGAGACTCTGTCCTGCTTAATAGCCGAAAGAACGGACGAAGGCGCACGCGCGCGCGCGTCGACACGCCTCGCGCGTCGTCGTCGTCGCGTCGTCGTCGTGTCGTCGTCGTTCGGTCACACACAGGCATCTCGAAGGCCGGCGTTCCTCGCGTGCCTCCCGCGCGGTCAAACGTCCCTCGGCGTCTCGCGCCCCGGTGCGAGGCGTACGTCGCCGTCCGGTCGCTCAGCGGCCGCGTCGGAGCGACGGGGGTCGCGCGCGCGCGACGGTAGCACGAGCGCTCGGTTCTTACACTGTCTGCGGACAAACATATCTTCTTAGAGGGACAAGCGGCTCGAAGCCGCGCTATAGAGAGCAATAACAGGTCTGTGATGCCCTTAGATGTCCTGGGCCGCACGCGCGCTACACTGAAGGAATCAGCGTGTGCGCAGATAGCCCTCGTCCGAGAGGACCGGGTAATCCGCTGAAACTCCTTCGTGCTAGGGATTGGGGCTTGAAATTCTTCCCCATGAACGAGGAATTCCCAGTAAGCGCGAGTCATAAGCTCGCGTTGATTACGTCCCTGCCCTTTGTACACACCGCCCGTCGCTACTACCGATCGAACGATTTAGCGAGGTCTTCGGACCGACGCCCGTCCGCCCTAAAGGTCGACGGACGCGCCGGAAAGTCGACCGAACTTGATCGTTTAGAGGAAGTAAAAGTCGTAACAAGGTTTCCGTAGGTGAACCTGCGGAAGGATCATTAAAGTTCTTCGTTGTTGGCGCAACGCTAGTTCTTTATCTAGAGAACCGTATATAATATATTTATATAAGAGAGAGAGACTTGACGAGAGTGGCGACGAACGGATCGTTCTCCCGGGCTCAGGCCGGTCGAGGGAGGCGAGCTCCCCGTCCGTGCGCCCCTCGTCGGCAGTCGGCAGGTGGGGTTTCGAGCAGGTAGCGATCTCGCGGCCTCCGAAGCCCTCGCCCCGATCGCAAAGCGCGCACACACGCACAGCAAACGTTCAGAGGCGCGGAGAGAGTCGCCCTCGATTAGTGTGAGTGCGGCTGGGCGGGCGAGCGAGTACTTCTTGGCGTTAAATGTACTTGCTTGCTCGCGCACGCCGCCCCGACACTTTTTATTTTTTTGAAACACCTAATTTACGTATCCTACATACATAATATATATAGAGAGAGAGAGAGAGAGTAGAAAGAAAGACTACCTCGAACGGTGGATCACTCGGCTCGTGGGTCGATGAAGAACGCAGCTAAATGCGCGTCGTAGTGTGAACTGCAGGACACACGAACATCGACAATTCGAACGCACATTGCGGTCCGGGAAACGCTCCGGCGTTCCTGGACCACGTCAGGCTGAGGGTCGTCCTCTAAAGAGGCAGCGGGGTTTGCGGCGCGCCACTTGGCAAAGCGCGTCCCCCCCGCCCTGTCCTTAAAGACTGCAGTCGTCCCGCCGGAGCGAGTTGGCGCGCGGCGACTGCGACGTTTGGGAGCGTCGCGAGGAGAGGTGCACAGTAGAGCGGGAGGTGGGGGAGAGACGACCACCCGCCCGCCTCTACGTGCGCGAGCCTCTTCTCGCGTCTCCTCGAGATAAGCCGGAGCCGACGGTACGGGCGCGCAGCGGTCTCGCCGTTGCGTCGTCCGCGCCTCGCACCGACGACCATTCGCGCGCGAGGGTGCACCGATGGCGATGCGGCGCGGGTTTCGCTTGCGGCCGCCGTCGACGCGACGTGTCATAGTAGAGAGAGATACGGAGAGACGTTCGTCGTTCGGCGGCCGCGCGATCATCTCGCGTTCGGTGTCTACCTTCGCGGCGGGGGCGCGCGCGCTCGGTTCGTTTCTTCGAGCCACGCGCGCGCCGACGCCACAAAGTAAAACGATCTCGACGAGATCTACAAATAATAAATAGACGACCTCAGTTCGGGCGAGATCACCCGCCGAACTTAAGCATATTACTAAGCGGAGGAAAAGAAACTAACAAGGATTCCCTCAGTAGCGGCGAGCGAACAGGGAGGAGCCCAGCGCCGAATCCCACGGTCCGCGAGGGCCGATCGGGAAATGTGGCGTTAAGGAGGGTCCGCAAGTCCCGACGTCGCGACAGCGGCGCGTCCAAGTCCTTCTTGAAAGAGGCCGAACCACCCGCAGAGGGTGCCAGGCCCGTAGGACCGCCGCCCGGCGTCGGGTCGGATCTCTCCCTAGAGTCGGGTTGCTCGGGATTGCAGCCCTAAGCAGGTGGTAAACTCCATCTAAGGCTAAATACGACCACGAGACCGATAGCGAACAAGTACCGCGAGGGAAAGTTGAAAAGAACTTTGAAGAGAGAGTTCAAGAGTACGTGAAACCGTTCGGGGGTAAACCTGAGGAACCCGAAAGATCGAAAGCCGAGATACAGCGTCCGGCGCCGCGGGCGATGCGGCGGCGGCGTGCACTTCTCGGCCGGTAGGACGTCGCGACCCGTTGGGAGTCGCCGACGCAGGAAGGGGACGCGCGGGAAGCTCGAGGCGGCGCGGCGGGACTCGTTCCCGTCGTCTTTGCGTTGCCCCTCGAACCCGCCGCGCCCTCAAATAGGCGCTCGGCACGCCCGACGCGGCACTCAAACACAGACCGATGCGTTCGTTCGGCGGTGCGCCTTCGCGGCGCGCCCGACGCCGTCGCGGCCGACGCCCCTCCTAGCGGAGGCGGCGCGCCGCGGCGGTAGATCTCGGGCGTGTGCTCGCACACACCGACGTCCGATCGTCGGCGACGCTTTTGCTTCGGGCGTCTTCAGGACCCGTCTTGAAACACGGACCAAGGAGTCCAACGTGCGCGCGAGTCAATGGGAGCAAACTACTAAACCCAAAGGCGAAGCGAAAGCGAAGGACGACCGGGGGCGGGCGTTTGCGCGTCCGCATCCCGTCGACCGTGGGGAGGATGGGCCGCCGGCACGATCGAGCGGCCCCGCACTCCCGGGGCGTCTCCGCCAGGCACCGTCGCGTTCGGCGAGTTCGCGCTCGTCGTCGTCGTTCGGTGCCGGAGGCGCACCTCTAGCGCGCGCGCTGGGACCCGAAAGATGGTGAACTATGCCTGGTCAGGACGAAGTCAGGGGAAACCCTGATGGAGGTCCGCAGCGATTCTGACGTGCAAATCGATCGTCAGAACTGGGTATAGGGGCGAAAGACCAA
>JAVRBK010000031.1:12500-22500 GCA_036250285.1 Pyrocoelia pectoralis | reverse complement strand
CGGTAAGGGGGATACGGCACATCCCACCCCCCCGCGATAGAGCCATAGCGGGGGACGGTCCTTGAAGGACGTCCCCAACGTAACTAAATAAAAAGGTTAGGTTCCGTTAGGTTGGGTTGGGTTGGGTTGGGTTGGGTTGGGTTGGGTTGGGTTGGGTTGGGTTGGGTTGGGTTGGGTTGGGTTGGGTTGGGTTGGGTTGGGTTGGGTTAGCTACGGTTAGGTTAGGTTAGCTACGGTTATGGTTAGCAAAAAAAGGTTGGGTTGGGTTGGGTTGGGTTAGGTTGGGGTTGGTTAGGTTAGGTTAGGCTAGGCCAGGCTAGGCTAGGCTAGGCTAGGTTAGGTTAGGTTAGGTTAGGTTAGGTTAGGTTAGGTTAGGTTAGGTTAGGTTAGGTTAGGTTAGGTTAGGTTAGGTTAGGTTGGGTATCGGTTAGGTTAGGTTAGGTTAGGTTAGGTTAGGTTGGGGTTGGTTAGGTTAGGTTAGGTTAGGTTAGGTTAGGTTAGGTTAGGTTAGGTTAGGTTAGGTTAGGTTAGGTTAGGTTAGGTTAGGTTAGGTTAGGTTAGGTTAGGTTAGGTTAGGTTAGGTTAGGTTAGGTTAGGTTAGGTTAGGTTAGGTTAGGTTAGGTTAGGTTGGTTATCCTTTCATCAAAGTGTGTCAGTAGGTAGCTCTAAAATCTCCAAACAGAGGGGAAGGTTTTCTTCTTAGGATGACGTGAGTGCGAGGAGAAATGCGAACTTAATAGTTTTCCTCTAATCAAAACGTGTGCGTAGGTAGCTTTAAAATCATCTACCAAAGCGCTTTTGGGTATATACCGGTGCCAAAAATTTATTATTTGAAGGAATTGGACGAACTTTTCGCACACTGGTGCGTCTAAACATGAGGAATGCAAATCTGTAACTACATCTGAAATATCTCCACAATTGCCGATTTGCAGCGGCTTTTCCTATTCCAAGAGGTAGATTTCCAAAGTTTTTGGGTATATACCGGCGCCAAAAGTTTATTATTTGAAGGAATTGGACGAACTTTTCGCACACTGATGCGTCTAAACATGAGGAATGCAAATCTGTAACTACATCTGAAATATCTCCACAATTGCCGATTTGCAGCGGCTTTTCCTATTCCAAGAGGTAGATTTCCAAAGTTTTTGGGTATTAACCGGCGCCAAAAGTTTATTATTTGAAGGAATTGGACGAACTTTTCGCACACTGATGCGTCTAAACATGAGGAATGCAAATCTGTAACTACATCTGAAATATCTCCACAATTGCCGATTTGCAGCGGCTTTTCCTATTCCAAGAGGTAGATTTCCAAAGTTTTTGGGTATTAACCGGCGCCAAAATGTTATTATTTGCAGCAAGACCGTGCGCGGCGGTCGTCTCGGTGCAGTTGAACTATACCGTGAGGTAGCGGGCTCCGCTGTCGGTTTAATGCCATCCGCCGACTCCTTTTCTGGCCGCTCGAGCACCGAAGTCCTGCAAGATGTCGAGCAAGCGAGCTCGGCGACCGTCTGGGCGCGAACGGGGCGTTTCCCCGACCGTGCGCGGCGGTCGTCTCGCTCAAGTCGAACGATACAGAGGTAGCAAAGTCGCTGGCTCCGCTGTTGTTTAATGCCATCCGCCGAACCCTTTTATGGCCGCTCGAGCACCGAAGTCCTGCAAGGTGTCGAGCCGTCGAGCTCGGCGAGCGTTGGCGCGCGAACGGGGCGTTTCCCCGACCGTGCGCGGCGGTCGTCTCGCTCAGTCTCAACTATACTATGGTAGCGCGTCGGGGTCGTCGACGCGCCGAGCTCCGCTGTTCTTACGAGCCAGGCGGGCGTTCGAAACGAGCTCCGCTGTTCCGCGTCGGGGCCCGCAAGGCGAGAGACCCGCCCGTCCGCGCCCTCGTGGCCATGCAAAGCAGCGGCCTCCGCTGTTGTTTGGTGTCATCCGCCGACTACTTTTCTGGGCGCTCGAGCACCGAAGTCCTGCAAGATGTCGAGCAGGCGAGCTCGGCGACCGTCTGGGCGCTAACGGGGCGTTTCCCCGACCGTGCGCGGCGGTCGTCTCGCTCAAGTCGAACCATACAGAGGTAGCAAAGTCGCTGGCTCCGCTGTTGTTTAATGCCATCCGCCGAACCCTTTTATGGCCGCTCGAGCACCGAAGTCCTGCAAGGTGTCGAGCCGTCGAGCTCGGCGAGCGTTGGCGCGCGAACGGGGCGTTTCCCCGACCGTGCGCGGCGGTCGTCCCGCTCAGTATCAACTATATTATGGTAGCGTGTCGGGATCGTCGACGCGCCGAGCTCCGCTGTTCTTACAAGTCTGGCGGCTGTTCGGTTAGAGCTCCGCTGTTCCGCGTCGGGGCCCGCAAGGCGAGAGGCGCGCGCCCGCGGCCTGGCCAAGTAGCGGGCTCCGCTGTTGTTTGCTGTCATCCGCCGACTACTTTTCTGTCCACTCGAGCACCGAAGTCCTGCAAGATGTCGAGCAAGCGAGCTCGGCCACCGTACGGGCGCGAACGGGGCGTTTCCCCGACCGTGCGCGGCGGTCGTCACGCTCAGTATCAACTATATTATGGTAGCGCGTCGGGATCGTCGTCGCGCCGAGCTCCGCTGTTCTTACTAGTCTGGCGGCTGTTCGGTACGAGACACGCTTTTCAGCGTCGTGGCCCGCAAGGCGAGAAACCCGCCCCCGCGGCATGGCCAAGTAGCGGGCACCGCTGTAGTTTGCTGTCATCCGCCGACTACTTTTCTGGCCACTCGAGCACCGAAGTCCTGCAAGATGTCGAGCAAGCGAGCTCGGCGACCGTCCGGGCGCTAACGGGGCGTTTCCCCGACCGTGCGCGGCGGTCGTCACGCTCAGTATCAACTATATTATGGTAGCGCGTCGGGATCGTCGACGCGCCGAGCTCCGCTGTTGTTACAAGACTGGCGGCTGTTCGGAACGAGACACGCATTTCAGCGTCGTGGCCCGCAAGGCGAGAAACGCGCCCCCGCGGCCTGGCCAAGTAGCGGGCTCCGCTGTAGTTTGGTGTCATCCGCCGACTACTTTTCTGGCCACTCGAGCACCGAAGTCCAGCAAGATGTCGAGCAAGCGAGCTCGGCGACCGTCCGGGCGCTAACGGGGCGTTTCCCCGACCGTGCGCGGCGGTCGTCACGCTCAGTATCAACTATATTATGGTAGCGCGTCGGGATCGTCGACGCGCCGAGCTCCGCTGTTGTTACAAGACTGGCGGCTGTTCGGAACGAGACACGCATTTCAGCGTCGTGGCCCGCAAGGCGAGAAACGCGCCCCCGCGGCCTGGCCAAGTAGCGGGCTCCGCTGTAGTTTGGTGTCATCCGCCGACTACTTTTCTGGCCACTCGAGCACCGAAGTCCTGCAAGATGTCGAGCAAGCGAGCTCGGCGACCGTCCGGGCGCTAACGGGGCGTTTCCCCGACCGTGCGCGGCGGTCGTCACGCTCAGTATCAACTATATTATGGTAGCGCGTCGGGATCGTCGACGCGCCGAGCTCCGCTGTTCTTACTAGTCTGGCGGCTGTTCGGTACGAGACACGCTTTTCAGCGTCGTGGCCCGCAAGGCGAGAAACCCGCCCCCGCGGCCTGGCCAAGTAGCGGGCTCCGCTGTAGTTTGCTGTCATCCGCCGACTACTTTTCTGGCCACTCGAGCACCGAGGTCCTGCAAGATGTCGAGCAAGCGAGCTCGGCGACCGTCCGGGCGCTAACGGGGCGTTTCCCCGACCGTGCGCGGCGGTCGTCTCGCTCAAGTCGAACCATACAGAGGTAGCAAAGTCGCTGGCTCCGCTGTTGTTTAATGCCATCCGCCGAACCCTTTTATGGCCGCTCGAGCACCGAAGTCCTGCAAGGTGTCGAGCCGTCGAGCTCGGCGAGCGTTGGCGCGCGAACGGGGCGTTTCCCCGACCGTGCGCGGCGGTCGTCTCGCTCAGTCTCAACTATACTATGGTAGCGCGTCGGGGTCGTCGACGCGCCGAGCTCCGATGTTCTTACGAGCCTGGCGGCGGCTGTTCGGTACGAGCTCCGCTGTTCCGCGTCTGGGCCCGCAAGGCGAGAGACGCGCCCTCGTGGCTTGGCGCAGTCGCCGGCTCCGCTGTTGTTTAATCTCATCCGCCGGGTGCGACAACATACGTTAGGACAAAGAGAGGAGCTCCGCTTTTGTTTAATGCCATCCGCCGACTCATTTTCGGACGATTGCGGGCCCGCAGTCGGCTTGGCGAAGTCGCCGGCTCCGCTGTCGTTTAATCTCATCCGCCGGGTGCGACAACATGCGTTAGGACAAAGAGAGGAGCTCCGCTTTTGTTTAATGCCATCCGCCGACTCATTTTCGGACGATTGCGGGCCCGCAGTCGGCTTGGCGCAGTCGCCGGCTCCGCTGTTGTTTAATCTCGTCCGCCGGGTGCGACAACATACGTTAGGACAAAGAGAGGAGCTCCGCTTTTGTTTAATGCCATCCGCCGACTCATTTTCGGACGATTGCGGGCCCGCAGTCGGCTTGGCGAAGTCGCCGGCTCCGCTGTCGTTTAATCTCATCCGCCGGGTGCGACAACATGCGTTAGGACAAAGAGAGGAGCTCCGCTTTTGTTTAATGCCATCCGCCGACTCATTTTCGGACGATTGCGGCCAGCAGTCGGGCAAAATCTCGAGCGGGGCATCACCGCGATCGTCGGGTCGGGAACGTATGCGGTTCCCGGACCGTGCGCGGCGGTCGTCTCGGCCAACTCCAACTATATTATGGTGCTGTGTCGGATCGTCGAGAGACGGTCGATCAGTGCCGCGCGCGAGCCATACGCTAGGATGTATTTTGTCGCCTTACCCGTTACATTGCTATCGGATTTGTGCACATTACCTCTTCAGCACTATGCACGCTCGCGTCTCGTACCGAAGCGAGACCGCGGTCAACGCGCCGCCTTGCGTCGCACCGAACCCAATGCGGTCGAATATGACTTTTTATAGTGGTAACTATTCGTTATTACTAAATGAACTTTTGCGAATGCTCACCTCGTCCCGAGCGAGGATAGGCGCCGCAGTAAGCGAGAGAGGCTGCGGCGCGCAAGACACGGCGAACTCGAATACACGCACGTCTAGGCCCGACTACTTTCGCGAAGCGCTGAAGTGTCGGAGTCGAGTAAGAGCAGCGGTATTAGGAGGCAAAGGCGGGAAACCCGAGGTAACAAACGACGCACACGGAGGGCGACAGTGTGTGTGGTTCTCGGCGATTTTCCTTTGAGAGAGAGAGATCTAGAGAGGCGGATGGATAGATGGATGCAGAGTGAGAGTATCTCGTCGATCCTACGTCTCGCTAATAAGTAAATCCTTATTGCGCGGCCAGTCTCGCTCGAAGGAGCGATTCGAACCGCACGCACGCAATAAAAAGGCGGCGGTTTTTGGTGTTGGTCGTCTAGGTGTGTCGGTCGTGTCCCAGCGACCACCTCCACGTCGCCAACACCACGCCGCCGCCGTCGCGAGACCGACCCGCATCACACATCGGCCACGGCCGAGCGGGCCGCGTCGAGCAGATCCCTGGTTGATCCTGCCAGTAGTCATATGCTTGTCTCAAAGATTAAGCCATGCATGTCTCAGTACAAACCAAAATAAGGTGAAACCGCGAAAGGCTCATTATATCAGTTATGGTTCATTAGATCGTACCCACATTTACTTGGATAACTGTGGTAATTCTAGAGCTAATACATGCATACAGAACTCCGACCGGAGACGGAAGGAGCGCTTTTATTAGATCAAAACCAACGCGGGGAGGTAGGGTCCGGCGTCGTCTCGCGCGTCGTCGCGGCCTCGCCTCCTCAAACATAGCTCGCACGACGAATCTGAATAACTTTATGCCGATCGCACGGTCACGCACCGGCGACGCATCTTTCAAATGTCTGCCTTATCAACTTTCGATGGTAGGTTATGCGCCTACCATGGTTGTAACGGGTAACGGGGAATCAGGGTTCGATTCCGGAGAGGGAGCCTGAGAAACGGCTACCACATCCAAGGAAGGCAGCAGGCGCGCAAATTACCCACTCCCGGCACGGGGAGGTAGTGACGAAAAATAACGATACGGGACTCATCCGAGGCCCCGTGATCGGAATGAGCACACTTTAAAACCTTTAACGAGGATCGATTGGAGGGCAAGTCTGGTGCCAGCAGCCGCGGTAATTCCAGCTCCAATAGCGTATATTAAAGTTGCTGCGGTTAAAAAGCTCGTAGTCGAAATTGTGTCCTCGGCCGCCGGTTCGTCGCTCGCGACGCCAACTGGCGCGCACGTTGGACGTCCAGCCGGTACTACGAACTCGCCTACGGGGTGCTCTTAACCGAGTGTCCAGGCGGGGGCCGGCAACGTTACTTTGAACAAATTAAAGTGCTTAAAGCAGGCTAAATTGCGCTCGCATACACGCGCATGGAATAATCGAATAGGACCTCCGTTCTATTTTGTTGGGTTTTTGTGGAACGACAGACGGAGGTAATGATCAATGGGTGCGGATGGGGGCATTCGTATTGCGACGTTAGAGGTGAAATTCTTGGATCGTCGCAAGACGGACTTGAGCGAAAGCATTTGCCAAAAACGCTTTCATCGATCAAGAACGAAAGTTAGAGGTTCGAAGGCGATCAGATACCGCCCTAGTTCTAACCATAAACTATGCCAGCTAGCGATCCGCCGACGTTACTTCTATGACTCGGCGGGCAGCTTCCGGGAAACCAAAGCTTTCGGGTTCCGGGGGAAGTATGGTTGCAAAGCTGAAACTTAAAGGAATTGACGGAAGGGCACCACCAGGAGTGGAGCCTGCGGCTTAATTTGACTCAACACGGGAAACCTCACCAGGCCCGGACACCGGAAGGATTGACAGATTGAGAGCTCTTTCTTGATTCGGTGGGTGGTGGTGCATGGCCGTTCTTAGTTGGTGGAGCGATTTGTCTGGTTAATTCCGATAACGAACGAGACTCTGTCCTGCTTAATAGCCGAAAGAACGGACGAAGGCGCACGCGCGCGCGCGTCGACACGCCTCGCGCGTCGTCGTCGTCGCGTCGTCGTCGTGTCGTCGTCGTTCGGTCACACACAGGCATCTCGAAGGCCGGCGTTCCTCGCGTGCCTCCCGCGCGGTCAAACGTCCCTCGGCGTCTCGCGCCCCGGTGCGAGGCGTACGTCGCCGTCCGGTCGCTCAGCGGCCGCGTCGGAGCGACGGGGGTCGCGCGCGCGCGACGGTAGCACGAGCGCTCGGTTCTTACACTGTCTGCGGACAAACATATCTTCTTAGAGGGACAAGCGGCTCGAAGCCGCGCTATAGAGAGCAATAACAGGTCTGTGATGCCCTTAGATGTCCTGGGCCGCACGCGCGCTACACTGAAGGAATCAGCGTGTGCGCAGATAGCCCTCGTCCGAGAGGACCGGGTAATCCGCTGAAACTCCTTCGTGCTAGGGATTGGGGCTTGAAATTCTTCCCCATGAACGAGGAATTCCCAGTAAGCGCGAGTCATAAGCTCGCGTTGATTACGTCCCTGCCCTTTGTACACACCGCCCGTCGCTACTACCGATCGAACGATTTAGCGAGGTCTTCGGACCGACGCCCGTCCGCCCTAAAGGTCGACGGACGCGCCGGAAAGTCGACCGAACTTGATCGTTTAGAGGAAGTAAAAGTCGTAACAAGGTTTCCGTAGGTGAACCTGCGGAAGGATCATTAAAGTTCTTCGTTGTTGGCGCAACGCTAGTTCTTTATCTAGAGAACCGTATATAATATATTTATATAAGAGAGAGAGACTTGACGAGAGTGGCGACGAACGGATCGTTCTCCCGGGCTCAGGCCGGTCGAGGGAGGCGAGCTCCCCGTCCGTGCGCCCCTCGTCGGCAGTCGGCAGGTGGGGTTTCGAGCAGGTAGCGATCTCGCGGCCTCCGAAGCCCTCGCCCCGATCGCAAAGCGCGCACACACGCACAGCAAACGTTCAGAGGCGCGGAGAGAGTCGCCCTCGATTAGTGTGAGTGCGGCTGGGCGGGCGAGCGAGTACTTCTTGGCGTTAAATGTACTTGCTTGCTCGCGCACGCCGCCCCGACACTTTTTATTTTTTTGAAACACCTAATTTACGTATCCTACATACATAATATATATAGAGAGAGAGAGAGAGAGTAGAAAGAAAGACTACCTCGAACGGTGGATCACTCGGCTCGTGGGTCGATGAAGAACGCAGCTAAATGCGCGTCGTAGTGTGAACTGCAGGACACACGAACATCGACAATTCGAACGCACATTGCGGTCCGGGAAACGCTCCGGCGTTCCTGGACCACGTCAGGCTGAGGGTCGTCCTCTAAAGAGGCAGCGGGGTTTGCGGCGCGCCACTTGGCAAAGCGCGTCCCCCCCGCCCTGTCCTTAAAGACTGCAGTCGTCCCGCCGGAGCGAGTTGGCGCGCGGCGACTGCGACGTTTGGGAGCGTCGCGAGGAGAGGTGCACAGTAGAGCGGGA
This sequence comes from Pyrocoelia pectoralis, assembly GCA_036250285.1. NCBI lineage: Eukaryota > Metazoa > Arthropoda > Insecta > Coleoptera > Lampyridae > Pyrocoelia > Pyrocoelia pectoralis. The sequence continues at coordinate 14,065 of JAVRBK010000031.1, read as the reverse complement.
GGTGGGGGAGAGACGACCACCCGCCCGCCTCTACGTGCGCGAGCCTCTTCTCGCGTCTCCTCGAGATAAGCCGGAGCCGACGGTACGGGCGCGCAGCGGTCTCGCCGTTGCGTCGTCCGCGCCTCGCACCGACGACCATTCGCGCGCGAGGGTGCACCGATGGCGATGCGGCGCGGGTTTCGCTTGCGGCCGCCGTCGACGCGACGTGTCATAGTAGAGAGAGATACGGAGAGACGTTCGTCGTTCGGCGGCCGCGCGATCATCTCGCGTTCGGTGTCTACCTTCGCGGCGGGGGCGCGCGCGCTCGGTTCGTTTCTTCGAGCCACGCGCGCGCCGACGCCACAAAGTAAAACGATCTCGACGAGATCTACAAATAATAAATAGACGACCTCAGTTCGGGCGAGATCACCCGCCGAACTTAAGCATATTACTAAGCGGAGGAAAAGAAACTAACAAGGATTCCCTCAGTAGCGGCGAGCGAACAGGGAGGAGCCCAGCGCCGAATCCCACGGTCCGCGAGGGCCGATCGGGAAATGTGGCGTTAAGGAGGGTCCGCAAGTCCCGACGTCGCGACAGCGGCGCGTCCAAGTCCTTCTTGAAAGAGGCCGAACCACCCGCAGAGGGTGCCAGGCCCGTAGGACCGCCGCCCGGCGTCGGGTCGGATCTCTCCCTAGAGTCGGGTTGCTCGGGATTGCAGCCCTAAGCAGGTGGTAAACTCCATCTAAGGCTAAATACGACCACGAGACCGATAGCGAACAAGTACCGCGAGGGAAAGTTGAAAAGAACTTTGAAGAGAGAGTTCAAGAGTACGTGAAACCGTTCGGGGGTAAACCTGAGGAACCCGAAAGATCGAAAGCCGAGATACAGCGTCCGGCGCCGCGGGCGATGCGGCGGCGGCGTGCACTTCTCGGCCGGTAGGACGTCGCGACCCGTTGGGAGTCGCCGACGCAGGAAGGGGACGCGCGGGAAGCTCGAGGCGGCGCGGCGGGACTCGTTCCCGTCGTCTTTGCGTTGCCCCTCGAACCCGCCGCGCCCTCAAATAGGCGCTCGGCACGCCCGACGCGGCACTCAAACACAGACCGATGCGTTCGTTCGGCGGTGCGCCTTCGCGGCGCGCCCGACGCCGTCGCGGCCGACGCCCCTCCTAGCGGAGGCGGCGCGCCGCGGCGGTAGATCTCGGGCGTGTGCTCGCACACACCGACGTCCGATCGTCGGCGACGCTTTTGCTTCGGGCGTCTTCAGGACCCGTCTTGAAACACGGACCAAGGAGTCCAACGTGCGCGCGAGTCAATGGGAGCAAACTACTAAACCCAAAGGCGAAGCGAAAGCGAAGGACGACCGGGGGCGGGCGTTTGCGCGTCCGCATCCCGTCGACCGTGGGGAGGATGGGCCGCCGGCACGATCGAGCGGCCCCGCACTCCCGGGGCGTCTCCGCCAGGCACCGTCGCGTTCGGCGAGTTCGCGCTCGTCGTCGTCGTTCGGTGCCGGAGGCGCACCTCTAGCGCGCGCGCTGGGACCCGAAAGATGGTGAACTATGCCTGGTCAGGACGAAGTCAGGGGAAACC
>JAVRBK010000031.1:0-7500 GCA_036250285.1 Pyrocoelia pectoralis | reverse complement strand
TAGGTTAGGTTGGGTTATCCTTTCATCAAAGTGTGTCAGTAGGTAGCTCTAAAATCTCCAAACAGAGGGGAAGGTTTTCTTCTTAGGATGACGTGAGTGCGAGGAGAAATGCGAACTTAATAGTTTTCCTCTAATCAAAACGTGTGCGTAGGTAGCTTTAAAATCATCTACCAAAGCGCTTTTGGGTATATACCGGTGCCAAAAATTTATTATTTGAAGGAATTGGACGAACTTTTCGCACACTGGTGCGTCTAAACATGAGGAATGCAAATCTGTAACTACATCTGAAATATCTCCACAATTGCCGATTTGCAGCGGCTTTTCCTATTCCAAGAGGTAGATTTCCAAAGTTTTTGGGTATATACCGGCGCCAAAAGTTTATTATTTGAAGGAATTGGACGAACTTTTCGCACACTGATGCGTCTAAACATGAGGAATGCAAATCTGTAACTACATCTGAAATATCTCCACAATTGCCGATTTGCAGCGGCTTTTCCTATTCCAAGAGGTAGATTTCCAAAGTTTTTGGGTATTAACCGGCGCCAAAAGTTTATTATTTGAAGGAATTGGACGAACTTTTCGCACACTGATGCGTCTAAACATGAGGAATGCAAATCTGTAACTACATCTGAAATATCTCCACAATTGCCGATTTGCAGCGGCTTTTCCTATTCCAAGAGGTAGATTTCCAAAGTTTTTGGGTATTAACCGGCGCCAAAATGTTATTATTTGCAGCAAGACCGTGCGCGGCGGTCGTCTCGGTGCAGTTGAACTATACCGTGAGGTAGCGGGCTCCGCTGTCGGTTTAATGCCATCCGCCGACTCCTTTTCTGGCCGCTCGAGCACCGAAGTCCTGCAAGATGTCGAGCAAGCGAGCTCGGCGACCGTCTGGGCGCGAACGGGGCGTTTCCCCGACCGTGCGCGGCGGTCGTCTCGCTCAAGTCGAACGATACAGAGGTAGCAAAGTCGCTGGCTCCGCTGTTGTTTAATGCCATCCGCCGAACCCTTTTATGGCCGCTCGAGCACCGAAGTCCTGCAAGGTGTCGAGCCGTCGAGCTCGGCGAGCGTTGGCGCGCGAACGGGGCGTTTCCCCGACCGTGCGCGGCGGTCGTCTCGCTCAGTCTCAACTATACTATGGTAGCGCGTCGGGGTCGTCGACGCGCCGAGCTCCGCTGTTCTTACGAGCCAGGCGGGCGTTCGAAACGAGCTCCGCTGTTCCGCGTCGGGGCCCGCAAGGCGAGAGACCCGCCCGTCCGCGCCCTCGTGGCCATGCAAAGCAGCGGCCTCCGCTGTTGTTTGGTGTCATCCGCCGACTACTTTTCTGGGCGCTCGAGCACCGAAGTCCTGCAAGATGTCGAGCAGGCGAGCTCGGCGACCGTCTGGGCGCTAACGGGGCGTTTCCCCGACCGTGCGCGGCGGTCGTCTCGCTCAAGTCGAACCATACAGAGGTAGCAAAGTCGCTGGCTCCGCTGTTGTTTAATGCCATCCGCCGAACCCTTTTATGGCCGCTCGAGCACCGAAGTCCTGCAAGGTGTCGAGCCGTCGAGCTCGGCGAGCGTTGGCGCGCGAACGGGGCGTTTCCCCGACCGTGCGCGGCGGTCGTCCCGCTCAGTATCAACTATATTATGGTAGCGTGTCGGGATCGTCGACGCGCCGAGCTCCGCTGTTCTTACAAGTCTGGCGGCTGTTCGGTTAGAGCTCCGCTGTTCCGCGTCGGGGCCCGCAAGGCGAGAGGCGCGCGCCCGCGGCCTGGCCAAGTAGCGGGCTCCGCTGTTGTTTGCTGTCATCCGCCGACTACTTTTCTGTCCACTCGAGCACCGAAGTCCTGCAAGATGTCGAGCAAGCGAGCTCGGCCACCGTACGGGCGCGAACGGGGCGTTTCCCCGACCGTGCGCGGCGGTCGTCACGCTCAGTATCAACTATATTATGGTAGCGCGTCGGGATCGTCGTCGCGCCGAGCTCCGCTGTTCTTACTAGTCTGGCGGCTGTTCGGTACGAGACACGCTTTTCAGCGTCGTGGCCCGCAAGGCGAGAAACCCGCCCCCGCGGCATGGCCAAGTAGCGGGCACCGCTGTAGTTTGCTGTCATCCGCCGACTACTTTTCTGGCCACTCGAGCACCGAAGTCCTGCAAGATGTCGAGCAAGCGAGCTCGGCGACCGTCCGGGCGCTAACGGGGCGTTTCCCCGACCGTGCGCGGCGGTCGTCACGCTCAGTATCAACTATATTATGGTAGCGCGTCGGGATCGTCGACGCGCCGAGCTCCGCTGTTGTTACAAGACTGGCGGCTGTTCGGAACGAGACACGCATTTCAGCGTCGTGGCCCGCAAGGCGAGAAACGCGCCCCCGCGGCCTGGCCAAGTAGCGGGCTCCGCTGTAGTTTGGTGTCATCCGCCGACTACTTTTCTGGCCACTCGAGCACCGAAGTCCAGCAAGATGTCGAGCAAGCGAGCTCGGCGACCGTCCGGGCGCTAACGGGGCGTTTCCCCGACCGTGCGCGGCGGTCGTCACGCTCAGTATCAACTATATTATGGTAGCGCGTCGGGATCGTCGACGCGCCGAGCTCCGCTGTTGTTACAAGACTGGCGGCTGTTCGGAACGAGACACGCATTTCAGCGTCGTGGCCCGCAAGGCGAGAAACGCGCCCCCGCGGCCTGGCCAAGTAGCGGGCTCCGCTGTAGTTTGGTGTCATCCGCCGACTACTTTTCTGGCCACTCGAGCACCGAAGTCCTGCAAGATGTCGAGCAAGCGAGCTCGGCGACCGTCCGGGCGCTAACGGGGCGTTTCCCCGACCGTGCGCGGCGGTCGTCACGCTCAGTATCAACTATATTATGGTAGCGCGTCGGGATCGTCGACGCGCCGAGCTCCGCTGTTCTTACTAGTCTGGCGGCTGTTCGGTACGAGACACGCTTTTCAGCGTCGTGGCCCGCAAGGCGAGAAACCCGCCCCCGCGGCCTGGCCAAGTAGCGGGCTCCGCTGTAGTTTGCTGTCATCCGCCGACTACTTTTCTGGCCACTCGAGCACCGAGGTCCTGCAAGATGTCGAGCAAGCGAGCTCGGCGACCGTCCGGGCGCTAACGGGGCGTTTCCCCGACCGTGCGCGGCGGTCGTCTCGCTCAAGTCGAACCATACAGAGGTAGCAAAGTCGCTGGCTCCGCTGTTGTTTAATGCCATCCGCCGAACCCTTTTATGGCCGCTCGAGCACCGAAGTCCTGCAAGGTGTCGAGCCGTCGAGCTCGGCGAGCGTTGGCGCGCGAACGGGGCGTTTCCCCGACCGTGCGCGGCGGTCGTCTCGCTCAGTCTCAACTATACTATGGTAGCGCGTCGGGGTCGTCGACGCGCCGAGCTCCGATGTTCTTACGAGCCTGGCGGCGGCTGTTCGGTACGAGCTCCGCTGTTCCGCGTCTGGGCCCGCAAGGCGAGAGACGCGCCCTCGTGGCTTGGCGCAGTCGCCGGCTCCGCTGTTGTTTAATCTCATCCGCCGGGTGCGACAACATACGTTAGGACAAAGAGAGGAGCTCCGCTTTTGTTTAATGCCATCCGCCGACTCATTTTCGGACGATTGCGGGCCCGCAGTCGGCTTGGCGAAGTCGCCGGCTCCGCTGTCGTTTAATCTCATCCGCCGGGTGCGACAACATGCGTTAGGACAAAGAGAGGAGCTCCGCTTTTGTTTAATGCCATCCGCCGACTCATTTTCGGACGATTGCGGGCCCGCAGTCGGCTTGGCGCAGTCGCCGGCTCCGCTGTTGTTTAATCTCGTCCGCCGGGTGCGACAACATACGTTAGGACAAAGAGAGGAGCTCCGCTTTTGTTTAATGCCATCCGCCGACTCATTTTCGGACGATTGCGGGCCCGCAGTCGGCTTGGCGAAGTCGCCGGCTCCGCTGTCGTTTAATCTCATCCGCCGGGTGCGACAACATGCGTTAGGACAAAGAGAGGAGCTCCGCTTTTGTTTAATGCCATCCGCCGACTCATTTTCGGACGATTGCGGCCAGCAGTCGGGCAAAATCTCGAGCGGGGCATCACCGCGATCGTCGGGTCGGGAACGTATGCGGTTCCCGGACCGTGCGCGGCGGTCGTCTCGGCCAACTCCAACTATATTATGGTGCTGTGTCGGATCGTCGAGAGACGGTCGATCAGTGCCGCGCGCGAGCCATACGCTAGGATGTATTTTGTCGCCTTACCCGTTACATTGCTATCGGATTTGTGCACATTACCTCTTCAGCACTATGCACGCTCGCGTCTCGTACCGAAGCGAGACCGCGGTCAACGCGCCGCCTTGCGTCGCACCGAACCCAATGCGGTCGAATATGACTTTTTATAGTGGTAACTATTCGTTATTACTAAATGAACTTTTGCGAATGCTCACCTCGTCCCGAGCGAGGATAGGCGCCGCAGTAAGCGAGAGAGGCTGCGGCGCGCAAGACACGGCGAACTCGAATACACGCACGTCTAGGCCCGACTACTTTCGCGAAGCGCTGAAGTGTCGGAGTCGAGTAAGAGCAGCGGTATTAGGAGGCAAAGGCGGGAAACCCGAGGTAACAAACGACGCACACGGAGGGCGACAGTGTGTGTGGTTCTCGGCGATTTTCCTTTGAGAGAGAGAGATCTAGAGAGGCGGATGGATAGATGGATGCAGAGTGAGAGTATCTCGTCGATCCTACGTCTCGCTAATAAGTAAATCCTTATTGCGCGGCCAGTCTCGCTCGAAGGAGCGATTCGAACCGCACGCACGCAATAAAAAGGCGGCGGTTTTTGGTGTTGGTCGTCTAGGTGTGTCGGTCGTGTCCCAGCGACCACCTCCACGTCGCCAACACCACGCCGCCGCCGTCGCGAGACCGACCCGCATCACACATCGGCCACGGCCGAGCGGGCCGCGTCGAGCAGATCCCTGGTTGATCCTGCCAGTAGTCATATGCTTGTCTCAAAGATTAAGCCATGCATGTCTCAGTACAAACCAAAATAAGGTGAAACCGCGAAAGGCTCATTATATCAGTTATGGTTCATTAGATCGTACCCACATTTACTTGGATAACTGTGGTAATTCTAGAGCTAATACATGCATACAGAACTCCGACCGGAGACGGAAGGAGCGCTTTTATTAGATCAAAACCAACGCGGGGAGGTAGGGTCCGGCGTCGTCTCGCGCGTCGTCGCGGCCTCGCCTCCTCAAACATAGCTCGCACGACGAATCTGAATAACTTTATGCCGATCGCACGGTCACGCACCGGCGACGCATCTTTCAAATGTCTGCCTTATCAACTTTCGATGGTAGGTTATGCGCCTACCATGGTTGTAACGGGTAACGGGGAATCAGGGTTCGATTCCGGAGAGGGAGCCTGAGAAACGGCTACCACATCCAAGGAAGGCAGCAGGCGCGCAAATTACCCACTCCCGGCACGGGGAGGTAGTGACGAAAAATAACGATACGGGACTCATCCGAGGCCCCGTGATCGGAATGAGCACACTTTAAAACCTTTAACGAGGATCGATTGGAGGGCAAGTCTGGTGCCAGCAGCCGCGGTAATTCCAGCTCCAATAGCGTATATTAAAGTTGCTGCGGTTAAAAAGCTCGTAGTCGAAATTGTGTCCTCGGCCGCCGGTTCGTCGCTCGCGACGCCAACTGGCGCGCACGTTGGACGTCCAGCCGGTACTACGAACTCGCCTACGGGGTGCTCTTAACCGAGTGTCCAGGCGGGGGCCGGCAACGTTACTTTGAACAAATTAAAGTGCTTAAAGCAGGCTAAATTGCGCTCGCATACACGCGCATGGAATAATCGAATAGGACCTCCGTTCTATTTTGTTGGGTTTTTGTGGAACGACAGACGGAGGTAATGATCAATGGGTGCGGATGGGGGCATTCGTATTGCGACGTTAGAGGTGAAATTCTTGGATCGTCGCAAGACGGACTTGAGCGAAAGCATTTGCCAAAAACGCTTTCATCGATCAAGAACGAAAGTTAGAGGTTCGAAGGCGATCAGATACCGCCCTAGTTCTAACCATAAACTATGCCAGCTAGCGATCCGCCGACGTTACTTCTATGACTCGGCGGGCAGCTTCCGGGAAACCAAAGCTTTCGGGTTCCGGGGGAAGTATGGTTGCAAAGCTGAAACTTAAAGGAATTGACGGAAGGGCACCACCAGGAGTGGAGCCTGCGGCTTAATTTGACTCAACACGGGAAACCTCACCAGGCCCGGACACCGGAAGGATTGACAGATTGAGAGCTCTTTCTTGATTCGGTGGGTGGTGGTGCATGGCCGTTCTTAGTTGGTGGAGCGATTTGTCTGGTTAATTCCGATAACGAACGAGACTCTGTCCTGCTTAATAGCCGAAAGAACGGACGAAGGCGCACGCGCGCGCGCGTCGACACGCCTCGCGCGTCGTCGTCGTCGCGTCGTCGTCGTGTCGTCGTCGTTCGGTCACACACAGGCATCTCGAAGGCCGGCGTTCCTCGCGTGCCTCCCGCGCGGTCAAACGTCCCTCGGCGTCTCGCGCCCCGGTGCGAGGCGTACGTCGCCGTCCGGTCGCTCAGCGGCCGCGTCGGAGCGACGGGGGTCGCGCGCGCGCGACGGTAGCACGAGCGCTCGGTTCTTACACTGTCTGCGGACAAACATATCTTCTTAGAGGGACAAGCGGCTCGAAGCCGCGCTATAGAGAGCAATAACAGGTCTGTGATGCCCTTAGATGTCCTGGGCCGCACGCGCGCTACACTGAAGGAATCAGCGTGTGCGCAGATAGCCCTCGTCCGAGAGGACCGGGTAATCCGCTGAAACTCCTTCGTGCTAGGGATTGGGGCTTGAAATTCTTCCCCATGAACGAGGAATTCCCAGTAAGCGCGAGTCATAAGCTCGCGTTGATTACGTCCCTGCCCTTTGTACACACCGCCCGTCGCTACTACCGATCGAACGATTTAGCGAGGTCTTCGGACCGACGCCCGTCCGCCCTAAAGGTCGACGGACGCGCCGGAAAGTCGACCGAACTTGATCGTTTAGAGGAAGTAAAAGTCGTAACAAGGTTTCCGTAGGTGAACCTGCGGAAGGATCATTAAAGTTCTTCGTTGTTGGCGCAACGCTAGTTCTTTATCTAGAGAACCGTATATAATATATTTATATAAGAGAGAGAGACTTGACGAGAGTGGCGACGAACGGATCGTTCTCCCGGGCTCAGGCCGGTCGAGGGAGGCGAGCTCCCCGTCCGTGCGCCCCTCGTCGGCAGTCGGCAGGTGGGGTTTCGAGCAGGTAGCGATCTCGCGGCCTCCGAAGCCCTCGCCCCGATCGCAAAGCGCGCACACACGCACAGCAAACGTTCAGAGGCGCGGAGAGAGTCGCCCTCGATTAGTGTGAGTGCGGCTGGGCGGGCGAGCGAGTACTTCTTGGCGTTAAATGTACTTGCTTGCTCGCGCACGCCGCCCCGACACTTTTTATTTTTTGAAACACCTAATTTACGTATCCTACATACATATATATATAGAGAGAGAGAGAGAGTAGAGAAAGACTACCTCGA
>JAVRBK010000030.1:0-82768 GCA_036250285.1 Pyrocoelia pectoralis | reverse complement strand
TGCTATTTAACCTTATAAATTAAACTGTATTATACAATATAGTTAATGAACAAAAATGAATTTAAATAAAGTTCAATTAATACCATATTCCGTTTTTTTTCATTTTCAAATGTGTGGAAAGTGTAAATTAAATTGGGGGGTTCGCATTTTGAACAAAAGGACACTTTTTAGGGATGGAAAGGCAAGTTGCGCAAAACAGGGCATTTTATTCAATTACCGTGGGCGCATTAAAATTGCGATTTGGATTAATTAAATATGTCAATTGATCGGTTACAACAACAGAATATTGTTAAACTTTTAAATGATAACATCTTTATTTACATGAAATGTTCACCAAGCAAGTGTAAAAGGATACGATAATTAAATTCAACCGCAGTATCGTTTCAGTTAATGAATAGAAATAGAAGTTTACATTAAACATAAAACATTACGATTAACATATTTTTTATTAAGTACTATTGTTACCTACCATCAGATATCTGTAATTCTCCATACATATTAGCATATTACATATTCATATTATACTGTTCTTACCTACTGTCAGGCATTTTGAGTAAAGCATCACATCCATGTTGTGCCCATTGGCTAGGGAACGGATCAGTGCTTTGGCGCGCATTACATTTCCTAGCTGATCAGCGCAACCAGTAGCGTTCATGGTCTAGGAAACGTAAAAATGCTCACGGTAAGCATTCTTTTTCTGAGATTGTTTTGTAGACTTCGATAGAACTGAGCGCGGGGTAAACATCGTACATAGACCCAAGTTCTTGAGGAATTCACCGAGATGAGAAGACGTGCACACTGCACAACCACCATATACGGCTCTGTCATTAGCATAACGTTTTTAGATCTACTTAGGTAAAGGTTTTTGAGATTTTGGGCGATTTTTACAAGCTCCACTGACGTTTTGGAAAATCATTATCTGGTTTCTGGTAACAGAAACTACGGCATGTCTGTTAATCCATCAATTGACAAATTTTTAAATTTGAGACAAAGTTTGGTCTTCTTTGCGACCCAGTTCGCTCTGTAATTGTTGGCGTTTCGCCATCAGTTAAGGCCGGTTCGCTGTGCCCAAAACAGGGCCGATTCGGCGAACCTGCGTCCCCAGGGCGGGCGGGCCGGTTCGGCGAGCCGCCACACTTTCTGCCTTGCAGTTCAAAGGTAATTAAAATATGTGAAGTTGTTCAATATAAACTTACAAAAAGGAAAAAATTCAAGTCAGAGGAACCAGGTGAGAAACAGTCTGCCAACAACTTTTAAAGACAAGAAAGTCAGAGATAGGTGAGACAGCGAACAAACCACAGACTTAAATAGATTTACCCAAAAAACTAGTAGGTATGCTGTTTTTATTACTTCTTATTTGAACATGAAATCGGCTCTATCTATGAAAAATATGCCATGATGCTGACGTTGTAGCTAGCCCATAAAATGTCATATTCGTCAATAGTGAAAAGAAAGTTTAGAAAACGTTGTTATAAAGCAGTATTGTAGAAAGACCCAACATCTGTTACCTACTAATTCTAATGCAACAGTAAATAAACTCACCGGCTCCAGAGGTATAAAAATAGACCTTCATGGAATCAAAGGTGTTAGTGTCGATAGGAGTGTTGGAAGGCTTTATAATTGAAGTACCTACTGGACTTAGGGAAAAGTGATGTAAGAAGGGGAAATATGTAGTCGACCGCAACCACATTGAGTATGCTAGAAACATTTAGAGTAAAACGTTCATTTACCTTCTCTCCGTCCAAGACTGATTGTGTAATCCTTCTTAGACACTGTATTGTACATCAAGGCTTTCATACAGAGTGCTCATAGATGCGACACCTGCACGCTTTATATAGATCTCGCAGGAAGCTTGCCAGAAGTTCAATGCCACAGAAGATGTGCATAAAGGGTACAGTGACTAGCAAGGTCAAACCCATTGAGAGGATACAATTGAAAATTTAATATAAAGAGGAAAAAAAATGAACCGTAAAAACCAAACAAAGGAAATGGATTGAACTATGTTCGGAAATAGAAAGGAACGTGTGGGCAATCGCGTACAAAAAGTGACAGAACAACTAGGCAAACATAGTGGACCAAACTGTAGAACAACCATTGCCCAACTATGGGAACGTAATGTGGGACCAGCTCTTGGTGGAAAATATTGAATATTTCACTGAGAGCGAAGTGCAAAGAGCTACCTTTAAAATAAAAAACAAGAAAGCAGCCGGGCCAGACAACCATAACGGGAGAGATGTTCAAGCGAAAAGTAGAATACTTTCCGTGCCTTAAAAAATTCCGTATTCCTAAGACAATGAAAAGGCACTTGTGGTCCTTATACGCTTAGCCTGTTACATTATAACAATAAATCGGGTGGAACAACTTATCGTTATCGTAATGCGGACTAACCACAGGTCCTCAAAGTAAATGGGAATTCGGCTTCAGAAGGAGAAGCACAATGTTTTCGCTACAAAAACCTAAGATAGTATGGCCAAAAATGAAATGACGAAATCGTGTTGGAAAATTGTAGCTGAGAATAATAAAATTTGTCGATATGGACATGACTATAAGCAAAGAGTAAGATACTCATTGCTATAAGTATCTGTCAAAGGCAAAGTGAGTTTTCAGGAAAATTATAGGTATAGTGCCACCAAATAAACAAAAGCTCTGAGAAGGTGTGGTCGAGGGAGCTATACATATATTTACGAAGTACATTCAAATGCAAAATAAATTTGTTCTATAATAAAGAAGCAAAATATTCTAGAGCTGAATGTACCACGCCCATTTCAAACACTTTTGTGTCAGTGTTTGTTTATGTTTATTGTCCATTGTTTTTCACTTGTAGTCGTGGTTTTATGTTTCATTCATTAACAGAAATGTCATCATCAAAAAAACGATCGCCTATTTGGCAATATTTTGATTTAAACTGTGACAAATTTACTATCCGGTATCCGGGCGGATACTGATTACTATCCGGTATCCCGCAGGATAGTGAAAACAAGGCCGGATAAGCCGGATACCGGATAGTTGCCGGATATCCGATTCGTCTCTAGTAATTTGTTCCAAGCGAGGGCCTATAGCTACCTATACTCACCAACAATTTTAAGGTGTTTTTTTCTGTTTGCAAGCAAAAGAATCACACAATAGCAGTTTTGAATACATGGGAACAAATGAAGTCCCGCGCACTGAATCGGCTCGGACCGGTACGGACCTTTCCGTTCAGTTTCAGTCAGCACAGATTGCTCGAGGTAGCAACTTTTCTGAACGGGCGGATAGATTTCAATAGTTTAGTCAGTGCAGTAGGTGCATCGGCCTTACTAGAAATTAAAATATTAAAAGAAGATCACTGTACGCAATGCGTTTTGTAAATAAAGACTAAACGTTCCGAAAGGACTGAATCAGTGCGCGGACGGGCGTGAATGCTGATTGTGCTGAGCTGTGCCGAGCCGAGCTGAGCGGATTCAGTGCGCGTCCTGCTTTAGTGAGTTTACGTTAATCGATAAATTCAAAACTGCAGATTATAAGGGGAGCATACATTTTAAAATTACCTGTAAAAGGTGGTTAAAATATTACAGATCACGTAAGGTGAATATCGATTTAGAACAACTAAAATTTTAAAGATTACGTTCTATTAAATAAAACCTCTAACATTTTGAGATAACTACCTATTTTCGTGATTAAGTAGGTACGTTAATTACTTCCGTTATAAGCCCTATTTACAAAATTTACAAAATAATCGCATATGGCCGCTTTAATAGTCTTAGTGTAGATTATTGGCAATAATGGCAACGATTTACTTTATTTTAATTTAGGATGTAAAATAGTTACGGCAAATATTTAGGGGAGCATTTTGCTGTACTTTCGTCTCCAACATTACTTTCAAGGTCCATTAAATGGTATTTGTCACAAGAAACCACATTGACCGATAACTGTAGAAAGCAATTAATAGATTTTACGTTGAGTCTTAACAAGCACCGTCGGTGGGCATTAGAAAGTAAGTTTCCTTTAGCTTTTATCGAGAATTGACGCTTTTTACAGTGTACGATGCCATGGGGAAGCTTCCGTCTGGAATATTGAATGGAAATTTGGTGATATGGGGTCTTTTGATGAATGTATTAATATTGACGAAATTCGTAATGATAGCACGAGGCTGATCGGAAAATATTGTTTGGGTAATCTTTCCATTCCCAGTGAATATGTAAGTATGGAAAGTTTCTGAAAATTACCGTAAATTTCAATCAGCACTCGAATTCCCTTGTACTGAACTATCTAAGTTTCCACACGACATATTTCACAATACAAGTTATCTTTAATTTTGAATTCATTGTGTTCATTTTTGCCGCATATTGTACGTTCTGTACGTAGACAATAGAGGTGGTATTAATGATATCATGCCCTTTCTAATAACTTGAAGTCTGGTGCCCCACACCGAGTAAACCGAAATTAAGTTATCATATAATTTTGAGCCCACTTTGCCAGTACGTTAACCAACATTCTATTGTAATTATTATACACAATATAACAATTAGATCAGGCAGATGGAACAACTACCAAACTACGTGGAAGTACCAACACAAATGAGTTTCTCGGTATGTTTCCCAAATTCGTGTTCTGCTGCTGATATTGAAGAAATAGCAAAAGGAATTGGACTTAATTTAACAATAACCGAAAATGTGTGCCAAACGAAAGAAACGCAAGTTCAAACAACTGTTGGAAGCTGGGTGACTTTGTAAGTAAAATCTGTTGAAAATCAGCTTATTGATACATCCTTATAGAGGTATTTCTGTTGTTATCCTGATTTTGATGATAGCCTCAACCGTATACGAACTTACATGGAAGGGTAAGGTTTAATTTGGATAGTAAACTGCGTTATGATAAAAAAACCTTAGGAAAACCACATTGGGCATTAAAATCATTTTCAGTTCGTACCAATGGAAAATTAATATTTGACATTGCTAAACGAGACCCGAACCAAGTATCATGTTTTCATGGGTTGCGGACAATTGCTATGGTAGGAGTAATATCCTGTCACGTATATGCGGCTTCCGGTTGGATCAACCTACCACGGATAGCTACTAGCCTACTACACCACTTACGTATTAATCTGCACATTATTAATATGCAATACCTTAAGTCCTTTTTCAGTGGAGGCGGCAAATAAAAAATTTACCTTTATGTAATCCAGTTTTAGTGGTTGACGTGTTTTTCTTTATCAGCGGATTTCTGGTCTCGTACATGTTCTTACAAAAGAGTTCTCGAGGTTATAAATTTAATTTAATTTCTCATTACCTCGGTAGATACTTACGGTAGGTACCTATTGTAACGAATAAGTATCAACTTTAATTGAATGTGAATTTGTTGTAGACTTACTCCACCGGTGCTAGTTATACTTTTATTTGCTTTAACTTGGTTTGAGTATATCGGATCTGGTCCAATATGGAATTCGTTGTATGATGAAATAAATGTGTGTCGAAAGTATTGGTGGTCATACTTACTTTACATCCAAAATTGGACATCGGGTTTGGTAAGTTTAAGCGATAATTTTAATAAAACAAACTCCAAACCTCCCCTTTATTTTATTTTATTTTATTCTATACGAAATTCTATAAGTTTAAGCGATCTGATGGAAATAACAAAAGTGCGGTAATTTTATGCACAACCCCAGTGCATCCACATTTGTAGCAAATCTTACCCAAATTAAATTTGAAAGTAATTAATTTACTTTTGTAGGATTAGGTAGTAAATAGGTATACTCTTTTTTGTCATGGAACGCTTGGGAACGGTATTCCACCATCTGTTTTCGTCGATTTTTTTAAATATCTGTTGGTCTAAATAAAATTGGTATGTGAAAATTTGAAAATGTTGCAAAAAATTAAACTTTAGTGGATGTTAATGAAAAAAAAATGTTTTCTGGTCTTGGGCGGTCTTGAGATTGTTCGGTAAGTTAAAATTGACATACGATGAAAAAATTTCAATGAAATCTTGCTTAATTTACGAAAAATAGCATTCGAAAGACGCCATTTCCTAGCTAAAAGTGAAAATCACTCGGTATATTTGATAGGGGCTAAATAGCTTTTCAGATTAGCACAAATTATTGCCGTAAAAAGATTTTTTTAAAAATCAAAAATAAAGCAAAAATCCATTTGGTGCCGACTTTTTCGCGAGCACTATAATATTGTGCTATATTTATTTTTTGAAAGAAGTGTTAATACGAAGTCTCGTGGCAACTGGCCAGAATTTTTTTATAGGACTTAGTTTTAAATTTCGTCAAAATCGGTCTAAGTAGTTTAGGCTCCACAGCCATAACGTACGCATTCACCCACACATCCACGCACGCACCAGGGGGGCTCAAAACGTCCAGATTCATCAACATCTCGAGTTCGATTTTTTCGATTACATTACTTTCCCTAAATGCGTGTATATGCAAGAGAAAGTAAACAAATACGTCATTTACGATACCATAGATAATCTGTGACGATACTAATTGAATATTGTAATGTTGAACTTTAATATTACCTATTTGAACAGTACTGCCGTCCACAATAAAAAAGCGGTATCTGCAATAAAGGTAAACCAGAGAAAACGAACTTTAAAGTTTAATGTTAAGAACTTTTTATGTATGTTTATTTTTATCAAAAAAAATGTGTATATGTGTTCAGTACCAAAACGAAAATTTGCTAGAAATGCAAATTTGGCAATCCGTAATCATTTAGAGATAAAATTTCACTTACCGCCTTTTAGTTAAGCAATATTCTTCATTACGGAAAGTTCGGTATTGCGGTATCTGCATGCTAAGTTTTGATTTTTTTGTTTTACCTACATTTTACTTGAGTACTATGTTTCACAAAAAAATAAAATCATTGGTAACTTAATTATGGTTTATTAATCCGTAACAAAAACAAATAAGGAATTGTAAATGACAAAATTAGAAACTTCTGTTTAAAATTCGTCGATTTCAGCGTACTGCTCATTCACTGCCGGTAAATTGCTCCAAAATAATTTTCTATTGTCTGCAATCAAAGCACCGAGTTCTTTTTAAATCGTATCTCTTTTGTCCGTGGGAAAGCCATGAGGTCCAGGACTTTCAGCAACTGCTTTTTTTTCATTGCCTTGGGCATTAGAAAATCTAGGAGTTTTAGAGGTTCGTTATAGTTATTTATGTATCAAGGGAATTATAATTAATTACCGAGGGTAAAGTTTGCGTCCCGAGGGCTTTTGGGCCGAGGGATAGCAATTGGTAATTGAAACCTATTAATTCCCGTGGTACATAGATAATTTTATTTCTGGCCGAGTTTCTCGGATAGGAAGTAAAATCGTAGGTCCCGTGTCGATGCGATGTTCGGCACGATAAGATCCTGATTCAGGGTGAAATTCCCTTAGTCAGACAAAATTCTAGTAAGAGTAGTGCTAATAACCAAAGCAGTTGATGCGCGTAGGGGTGCTTGGAAATTCGCTGTTCCTAGATCTCGACCCGTAACATGAATAAAAAAAATAAAATTTGTTCATTTCCGGTATATTTGATTCAGGTATGGTCGATTGCAGTCTTCGAACATATTTTGTTATATGTTCGAAGATTGCAGTTTTGGTTGTTGCTAGGTTACTGGTTCATAAAAGAGCCGTAGAGGGAATTATAGCGTCTTTATATCCCAAGGGAGTTATGACACTCTTTATTGGTATCGTAACTATGACAATATAAGCTTATAATATCACTGTCAGAAATAATAGTTATTTATGTATCAAGTACGCAAAATGATGTTTTAGTGGATGAGTCGAGTTTGTCGGACGAGGCGAAGCCGAGTCCGAAAACTTAGACGAATCCACTAAAACGTTTTGCGTACGTGATGCATACAACATTTTTTTGCATGAATTCTCTAAATTATCAAATTAATTTCATATAAATTTAATTTGGTACGTACAGAACAGTTGTAAACGTCATATTTAGCTTTGACATAGTTGTTATAGCAACAACAAGTAAATTCGTAAAAAGTCAAAATAAAGATATCGTAAATACGTCAAAACGAATGAAAATCCAGCATTAAGGTTGTCATAGCGACTTTAGCGTACTTGTCCTTTAAAGATGTATTTTGCGGATTGTTTTCAGTCCGCAAAATGGTTACTTTGGAGACAGAATACAAAAAAAACTATTACGATAGTTTAATTTGAATTTTCCACGCTCCGCAACAACCTGTACCATATCTGTCGCACGTGCCATGCGAGATACGACTGTACTAAAACTAACGCTAGAGGCAATATTACCCGGGACGTTCTTAGTAAAAAGGCGGCAAGTACAGCGTGCTTAATTAAAAAGCGGCAAGTGTATCAGAACATTTGGCATTTACCGCTTTATCATTAAGCATGTACCAGATACTGCGTTTTCATTAAGAAATATAGTAAATTTTGCAGATACTGCAAAACAAATATAAGGTATACAACAGGTAATATTTCAGATATGGCATTTAAACTTAGTAAAGAGACAAACCAACTTATAAAAAGTTTTTACGTAACAAAAACTCGATTTTGAAAATTTCTGTAGATACCGCCTTTTTATTGTGGACGGCAGAGTAGATAAACACCTTTAGTATACTTTGTTCAGAGTTGGGACAGAAAAACCAGAAGATATACCTACAGCAACACTTTTAATTTCCAATTTTTCTTTGTGCTATACTAAGTAAAATTGAAAAAAACAACATGTACGAATGTGGATGATTTTTTTAATCTACCAAAAATTTAAATAGGTAGCGTTTTTGTCTAAAATAATTAGGGAAGCAAATAATCGAATATTAAGATTTTTACATTGAAATCCCTGCCATGTCATGTTATGCTAATATGTACCTTTATTCTTTCAGTGCATAGCAGTAACATGGTATCTTTCTGTCGACTTCCAATTGTTCATTATTTCACCTTTTCTGCTAATACCATTGAAACGTTGACCAAAACCAACATTAGTGGCAACATTTTGTTTGATTTTATTGTCGCTCATAATTACCTTTGTGATGGTTTGGATAAAAAAATACGTGGTTTACTTACCGAACCGTAAGTTTATCCATCTTGCTCAAACCTTCTTTAAGTGAGAAGAATATTGTGACACGATTTTATTTTTATAGCACGTTCGATTATAACACTTATTACTCATTTTTTCTGCCAATGAGAGCATCAACTTGGTTCATTGGATTTATCCTTGGTTACATTATTTTTGAAGCAAACAGAGGGCAAGGGAAGACAGTGCTGAAAAAGGTAAGTGACGCCAAACGTACTTCAACTTTGTATCTATTTTATTGTTCTTCATTAATTTATGAATTGGTACATTTATATTCCTTGTTACTTTGCAGAGTTTGGTAATACCTTTATTCCTGTCTGCAGTAATTGTAATAATCGTTTGTATTTTTGGAACGTATCATATATCTATTTCACCTTACAATCGTTTGGAAAGTGCCATGTGTTTGACTCTGATACGTCCAGCTTTTGCAATATCACTAGGATATATCGTATACTGTTGTCATCTGGGATACATTGGTAAGATTTGATTTACAGTTGATGTGTCCATAGATAATCAAGTCATAAACATAAGTTATGTAATTAACCTATATAAGTACTGAAATTGCGGTTTCCACCATATTTACCAGAGTAGTTTTTAATCTTTTTGGCTCCTCAAAGACCTGAAACCTGTAGCAATTGGCTAGAAGTAAGTGGTGTAAAGTGAGAAAGACATTAATTACCGAAAAAAGGGCGAATGTATCATGCCAGCAGGTTTTAATCTCATGTGACCAATCAAAATTGTTCCACGTTCTTATATTATGTTCTGTAGGTACCTAACCTTGCACATGATGTCCACACCCCGAACGTTCATTAAACGGTTATGGAGTAATCGCAATCATGGAAATTTAAAATTTGTGTAGTTTTATGATATTGTATGTATAGGGTATGATCGCTTCAACGAAAATATTTTCGTTTAGTTAAGTAAATAAAATCACACAACCTTCCCCATGTAAATTTAATTGTAAAGTTGAAGATAAAGTTGTAAAACGAAGAAGAAGTTAAATTTATGAATGTTGTGGGTAACACAATTAATCACTAATTACTACATGTTTCGACAAGCGCAGTTGTCAGTTGTCATCATCACGCATTGTTGATTCAATTAAAGTGACCACTGTGACTGTTTTCTACAAGAAGGGCGATCGATATAATGTGCAAAACTATAGGTTCATATCTTCATTGAGTATTGAATATTTGAATAAATAGTCAGCATAAGGTTATGGTCTTTTTCAAGTGAAAACAAAGTTGTCAACACGATTTTCGGCTTGGGTTTTTGACTCAAATGGCAATCTTTCAATTTGTGCAACATCTATTTTGTGAGTTGGATAGTGGCAGCATTATCGTGTCTCTCCAGTTTGATCTTTCCAGCAGTGCATTTGATAGTGTGCATAAAGATATCGTATGTGAAAACTGAAAAGGTACGGTATTAGAGGCACAATAAATGCATCGCTACTCTCGCATTTAACGAATAGAACCTTAAAAGTAAAAATAAGTTGTGCACTTTCTGACATTTTTGAAGTGGATACGGGTACGTCTCAAGGTAGTGTCTTAGGACCATTAATCTTCTTCCTCTTTATAAACAACGTACCGGAATATATTACAAGTGGTAACCTTTTTATGTATGCCGAAGACACGATAGCGGTGGTGAGTTGAGTGGTAGCTCTATCCGAGATGTGCGCGATGATGTCCAGAAAGTTTGAGCGCAATTAGATTCGTGGTGTGTAAAAAACGGATTAACGATGAACTATATATTAAGTCAGTATTTATTGAAATTTATTCCAGATATTTATCAAACAATGCCTTCTATTGCGTATGTCACAAAAAAAAATTGCAAACAATTCGGATGTGGATAAGTATGTTAATTAAACAATTCAAGTACCATTTTTGTAGTAAAACTATGCTTTAAATTGCTTAATTAAAATTTTTCCGTGACATACGCAAGAACATAAATCATTAACCTGAATTGCAGACGCGCTCAAATGCCTTTTAAAAATCTATAAAAATAATGCAACTTCAACCACGTCTGCAGGGTTATTGAACCTACGCAAACCGTCTGCAAATACCTTTTTGACGACGGCGACGTTTTTAATTTGTCGTTTCGATTCGTACAAGAATTAAACCCGCTCAAATCTTTTTAAAACAGTGATTTTTTATGCACAAAAAAAGGGTTGTTTGAACATGTTATCCCCAGCTTTAGAACTTGCGACCATTTTTATGCTATTAATATGTGACATGATCTTCAACGTAGTATGATTTGCAGACGCGCTTCGATCACTACCTAAAATGACGCTGGGCTGCCGCCCTATAATAAGATGTTCATGTTACAAAAATACTGCCAGGTACATTATTACTCTCTCATAGATTTTCAGAAGATCCGTAACTGTGTTGCTTCTTTCAATACACTGAGTTTTTCTTGTAATTATGGTTGATTCTCATTGGTATCAACCACGTTGCCCATAAAACTTTCATCCAATGGTTGATTATGAATGTAATCGATCCCATCCAAACAAATTGTTATTTAATGGTTCGACTTCATCACCTTTGGGATCTGTAACACTAGCATGTTTGTTATGCATTTTTCTCATCAGTAATTAATAGTTTGAAGTGAACCTATATGGTTTTGATTTGATGATTTCCTTCTTTGTTAGTGGGACCGTGTTGCAAACTAATTGACAACTGGCAGTTATGTTCAAATGAACCTACTTAGATATAGATATTTTGTAGGGACCATATTCAAACCCTTGATCACATCTTTTATTGGTCACACATTGTGGTACGTCAGACTTTGTGGTAGAATACTGAGGACTATTATGTTCAATATAATTGTCAAAAATATGCCTTTAAATCCCGATTAGGGTCAATACATTTAATTTATAACAACAAAATTGTAAGGTCAATACTTAACTTAGACGGGTTTACCCATTACCACCTTCAGATTAAGACCTTTAAATTGACTTTGAGGGCAAAGTTTAAGTGGTTTATGGTATACTTATAGATCGGGAAATGTGGATATAGTGGTCACCCTAAGGTTCAAAAGTCCCGTGACTTGAAATAAAGAGCAATATGATTACGAACCCAAGTACCCAATGTAGCTCAAACATTATTATGGTCCTAGTAAAAACAATTAAAGCATACGTTTGGTCCATGTGGAAGTTGCAGATAACTTAAAGCATTAATTTTAATTTTGTTTTAATTACAAAATATTTTGCAAAATATGTGCAGATCATTACTTTACTCCACAGAGCGGGGCAAAGTGGTCACTCATATTTTGAGGCCAAGTGACAATGATAAAAGTATTATCATACAACTACTTTAGCATTTATTACATACAGGGTGTCTCACGGTGACCGTCGGTTAGAAGTATATCAAGAACTGTAAAAGCCAGAGATTTGAAATTTTGCATATGCGACATGGAGTGTTTAATCTATTAAGTAAAAATATTTTCCAAATGGCAGCACTTCCGGAAATACCGGAAGTGACCATCAACTTCTTTATTTTAAATACAAACCAGGCAATTTTTTTTCACATTCTGATGTGTCATAAAATGTTTAGTAAGTATGCTCAAAATAATCGGCGTATCAATTTTGATTGTTGAGAAAAAAATTTTTTTTCACTGAAAAATGTCAAAATCTTGTTTAGGAAATAAAATTGAAAGTCGAAAGTGGTAAAAGTTAGGGAAATGGGATTTTAGGTTCTCAATGTCAAAAGATTGAGACACAATTGTCTGTCATGGATTATAAAAAATTGCCCGCGGTTACGTATCTATTTGACGTTATTTCCAGACTTAAGAAAAACTTTAAAAAGTCTCTTTTTTTAAATGGAATGCCTATTTAATTATCGGCCCATTCGATGCAGAAATAAATTTCCTTTAAATTGATATACCATGTTCCTATACCTAAAATCAATGATTACAGAGTTATTTACATTTTTCTAATTAAATTTATAATTACATACTTGACAAAACATGGTTGGCTTTGAAAATTTTCAAAAAATTTTTATTCAAATGTTTCTTATGCTTTTATGATTATTTAAAATTCTATCTATGCAACTTCTTGACTATCCAAGGTCTCTTTCCGCCGAACGAACAGAACTTTCAGGGAAAACATTAAAATATCCCAATACATTGGTTTCTGCAGCGTCATTGGGAACAATTGGCTTTTCCAAATTTCGTGGCGTATTTACTTCGCCCAAATTTAGAATATTCTTTTCAATCATCCTGATTTTTTGTTCTGTCATTGTAGGTAAATGCGGATATCTTTCGTTAAAGTGTTGAGTGATTCTTTATTCAATGGTTAAAAGTTCTGCAGGTCCGAAAAGTAATACGAGTAGACTCGCCATGAATGTAAAACAAATTTAGAATATCAGCGTTTGTGTATTCCATATTTCCCAATTAAAAACAAATATTAAGCGCAAAAATCAAAATTCAAACAGATAACACTGATAACAAACGTAAATGTAGCGTAAACTTTCAAACTGATAGCTAACTGACAACTGTCATCATAAGAAACAATTGAATAAAAATTTTTTGAAAATTTTCAAAGCCAACCATGTTTTGTAAAGTATGTAATTATATAAATTTAATTAGAAAAATGTAAATAACTCTGTAATCATTGATTTTAGGTATAGGAACATGGTATATCAATTTAAAGGAAATTTATTTCTGCATCGAATGGGCCGATAATTAAATAGGCATTCCATTTAAAAAAAGAGACTTTTTAAAGTTTTTCTTAAGTCTGGAAATAACGTCAAATAGATACGTAACCGCGGGCAATTTTTTATAATCCATGACAGACAATTGTGTCTCAATCTTTTGACATTGAGAACCTAAAATCCCATTTCCCTAACTTTTACCACTTTCGACTTTCAATTTTATTTCCTAAACACGATTTTGACATTTTTCAGTGAAAAAATTTTTTTTTCTCAACAATCAAAATTGATACGCCGATTATTTTAAGCATACTTACTAAACATTTTATGACACATCAGAATGTGAAAAAAAATTGCCTGGTTCGTATTTAAAATAAAGAAGTTGATGGTCACTTCCGGTATTTCCGGAAGTGCTGCCATTTGGAAAATATTTTTATTTAATAGATTAAACACTCCATGTCGCATGTGCAAAATTTCAAATTTCTAGCTTTTACAGTTCTTGATATACTTCTAACCGACGGTCACCGTGAGACACCCTGTATAAAATACAGTTTAAGAACATAGTTCGCATGTAAATACATGATTGTCTTCATCGCAGCCGCCACATTCTTCATGCGCCCACCTTTTGCACACTGAGCAGCATATCCAACCCTCTCCTTTTTTGGATTTTAAGAAAGGCTTGAGCAGTAGACATACTCGATATCTTCCTGCGAATCATTATCACTACTGCTTATGTTGTCTTTAACAGGAGTTCTTGATTTCTTTGTCGCAAGCTTGCTTTTAGTCTTCGTGCTATCAAAAACTTGTCTTTTAACTACTGCTGGTTTTTTAAATTCCTTTGATATTTCTAGTTCATTGTTATAAGGACTTATAAGTTGACGAGTAACCGTGAGCAGCTTGGCTCACACTATTTTGGATATCATGCATATTTTAATCAACAGGTCGGTTGTTAGTTTGCGAGGTTAAAGGAATCGGATCTGCTACTTCATTGTCTTTGCTGCCTTCATCATTGGAATTTTCATTTTCCTGATGATCTTCCCGAACTGCAACATCTCTATCAGTAACTTCAGCTGCAGCAAAACCTGCGTCACTGAGCACATGTGCATTATACGGAACAATTCCACAATGTTTAAATCCATTTATAGCTACCTATTTAAAGTTTTTTATATGTATAACATGCCCATTTAGTTTTAACAAGCAAGGAGGCTTCGCATGCTTCAGAAAATGCTCAAACCATTTCAAGAAAATTTCCAGCTGCATCCATCCTGATTTATGACAGGCGAATTCAGTCCCAGGTGGAGCTCCGTCCATTAAGTCTTCTTTCATTCTCATTCTAGGAAAAATTATCAGTGGAAGAATGAATGAGCCACCAGCAGACATGCAGACCACAACTGTTGATAAAACTCCTCTTTCAGCAGACGTGAGGCAACCTACTTGTTTTCACCCTTTAAGTGCAAGAATTTTGCTCGATTTAGATTGCACAGTTGTCACTTGGATATATTGAACTATTTTTTCGTCTTATTCCAAACTAAAAACTGCGCGAATAGGACTTTAATATTCCCTTTGGCATCTCCATTTTTATCCAGAACTCTTCTTTTGAATGTATTTCGCGGAACATAATAAGTTTTACTGGCTATTTGGAATGGTCGGTGCTGTTCTTTACGGCTTTGATTGCTTGTGCCATAGTCTAAGGATGCCATGATCCCTGGTGTGACGTTCTAATATACGTCCTTGGCATTTTCTGGAAATAATGTTTTAAGTTGACGTAGGTACCTACACAAACAGAGTACCAATGACTTTTGAAATAAGGTAGATATATTAACGCACAGTGTAA
The DNA here is from genome assembly GCA_036250285.1 of Pyrocoelia pectoralis. Lineage (NCBI taxonomy): Eukaryota > Metazoa > Arthropoda > Insecta > Coleoptera > Lampyridae > Pyrocoelia > Pyrocoelia pectoralis. Next base: position 67,275 of record JAVRBK010000030.1, on the reverse strand, counting down.
CAAAGTGGGGAACACGGTCATGTTGTCTTTATTAAATAAGTACATAAGTTCATTCACCAAGCATTGTAAACAGGAAGAACCGTAGAAGAAGTAAATTCGTGGTTGAAAATTGGTAAAACATTACCTTCATACCACGTCGAGTTAACTGCGCCAAGCAATTCATGTTTATTTTTCCAAGGTACAATGATTTCAATGACCAATTTTTTACCTTTTAATTACTACCATTTTATTTCTGACTTACGTTAAATAGCAGACTATTATGTATATAAAAGAATAAATAGGATGTTCCCTTGAAAATAAAGAGGATTTCAGGTACGAAATATTTAGCAAACGAAAATATTTTGGTTACGAGTGGGTGCTCCATAAACTGCTAATGGACGCTCTCGGCATGAACGTCCTGTACAGGGCCATGTCTAGTGGTCAAAGCGCCTTCCTGCAAAGTTGATTTTGGCGCCCCTCTTCAACTTAAAGTTGAGTCGATTCCCAAGTTTGATAATTCTTTAAATAGGTTGCGGATTTTCGCACTTTGAAAGTGTATCAGAAATATGTCTCCATTCCACTGAAGAGTCCAGTGCTCCATTCACAAATCCATTTAGTTCAAGCGTAGGTATAGGTTTTTCCTCAGGAAAAAAATCATGATTTTTTTCTCAACTGTTTTATATGTATTTTTTATTGCGGAATTCGATTGTCAACTTTACCACCTCGTCAGAGTTGAGGTAACCTCAGGAATCACGAAAAATTCTCAAACTTTTGCACTTGTTATCTTTATTTGCTTATGTCGGCTTAGTCAGAAAAGCTCGTAAGTCCATATAAGTAAATTTTACAGGGCAGACAAAAAAATGTTTTAAATATAATCATGTCATTAGACAAAACCGCACGGCGGTCATTGCAACGTTTGTGGAGTTACGAGATTTTCCCGTCATTCTAACAGCCAGCATGGATTTATGAGGTATTCTTATTCGTTTATTGAACCTTTTGCTATTACCTCAGGCTTACAATATTTTCTGAGCTCATAGAGTTCATTTTTCTATTTATTTTAAGCGTAAAATGACATTTTTGACAAAAAGTGGACTTACGAGCTTTTCTGACTAAGCCGACGTTATATGTATACCTACGTGTTGCAAATTATTCGTGATTTATGCAACTTTTTCACTATTTACATTTATACATCTCTGCATTTTCCTCTCGTAATACTCTAACTTCTTCCCTTTTGTATCATCCGCCATTACGTGTTTTTTCCTTTTCCAAGTTTATTCTATCCACCCCGCTACACATCCCTTTTCATCTAATATTTCTGAGACCCTCCTGTCATCCTCCTTTACTTCACTACACTCTTTTAGCATATGCGTCATATTCCCCATTCCTTCCCCACATAGTCTGCAATTCCTTTCTTCCTCTTTTCTCCAATACTTATTACCCAACTCTTCATTACTGCATCTGAACCCTGCTATCCTTTTTCCTTTCTCCTTTCAGATATCCTGGCACCCCTTCACCATTAATAAGCCTACAGCTTACATTGTATTTATTTTTGTCCATCTCTCTTACCTTTGTATGTCCTTGTCTCTTCTTATGATGCCCTCTCTACCATCACTCTCTCTCTTCTCTTAATGTCTCTACTTCTGCCTTCGAGTACCCGTTCTTTTGCAATATTCCTGTCTACTGTCTTATCCGTAATTAACTCACCCTCTTTTATCCCCTTACAACATTCCTGTAATATTTTGCATTCCGTTCTTTCTCTCTTTCTTCCTCATACCTACTTTATTGCTCTGCTTTCCGCCTCTACTCTTATTTTTCTTCTTGCACTTCCTCTCTCATAAGTACATGGTGGAGTCAAAGGCTCAAAAAGGGGTAGTGATTGAATTAATAAAACAACTTAAAACCTCCCCTTAGACAATGAATATTTAATAAAATCAAAATTTTTAATGAAGCGAAGGATGATGGTTATGTTTTTTGTAGATAAGTACCAAAGTACTGAAGGACCAGCCCCAGTTTTGCCACTAATGGGGCTGGTCCTTCAGTACTTTGGTACTTATCTACAAAAAACATAACCATCATCCTTCGCTTCATTAAAAATTTTGATTTTATTAAATATTCATTGTCTAAGGGGAGGTTTTAAGTTGTTTTATTAATTCCTCTCTCATAATATACCCTGGAGTTTCCTTATCTAGTCCCAATATCGATTTCCGATATGTTTCTAGTATACTTGTTATACTTTTTCGTATATAACTCACAAACTCACTCAACGTATTCAGCTTTTGGGCATATAAAGTTCATATTGCGGCGTTTTTCATAAAATGTAGTCATTGTTTAGCGCTCTCCAGCAGCAGTTTTTAATGTCATAGGAATTAAGTCAAATATATGCAAATTGTAGGAAATGTTATCTACTCGAATTTTGTATGGAATAGTTATCATTCATCATTGAAAAATGCATCCATCATTCGTGAGTTGCATACGAATGTATTTATACCTACTATGGCGCCCCTATCGTATGGCGCCTTCGTGCGGAGCACGAAATGGTACAGTGACTGTATTACAAACAGTGACGACAAGCGTGGTATCGATTTTGATTGGCCGTGGTATATTTTGCATCTTAATGGCGGCCTGACTGTGTTTACCTTTGATCAGCGTGTGATTTTTATTTTGATTTAGCAAGTTGCTAGGATACCACCGTTCAGTTCATATAAACCCGCCCACAATTTTGCCTCTTAATGGCGGATAATCGCCGCTTGTCGTCACTGTTTGAATAAAGTCACTGTACGAAATGGCCGCCCGCTTTTTGTAATACTGTTGCAAACTGTGAATGCATACAATAGTATAGCTATTGAAAAACAAGTGTCACAATGAGACCTTTTGCTGCACAAATGCCAGGGTTGCAGACCGACTGAAAAGCGGCAAAAAGTAATTGTGACGCGTGTTTTTCATGCTATTTTTTCTATTTCGCATGAATTTTCTCTAAAATATTTATTAATAATTAAAGGTAATAAAATTGTTTTAGTGATTTTTTTAAAATTATGTTGGCAATTCTGACATTTGTCAAATCAAATTTAAAACTTCAAGTTGTAGTCATTTGTTGTTAGTTTCTGAATTCAACAGATATTTACCTATAAAGTTCTTTAACTTTATTCCAATTTATAAACATAACGTTTAAATATCTAAATTAACTGTAATGTAAAGTAAAATAGTCTTGTCATCAAAAAATAATATCTAATGGTTTGGTTGACACATTGAACTGTACGCTATAAGCAACTGGAAGGGAAACGGCCTATTCCAATGCATTGTAGGCGTTGAAGGCTGACAAAGGCAGATGCGGAATGGGTACTTCTGTCGCCTTTTGCTTGTTGCGGCAGTAGAGTAGACAAGAGAGATAACTGCTGCTATATATTTTTTTTATCTGTCACCTGCATTTTATGCCCCGTGTCATCGTTTGTATGATGTTGCGTGTAAAAGAAAAAGATAGAGATACCCAGTCGTTCGGCTTCAGTGTCACTTATATGCGCGTTTCCTTTCCAGTTGCGTATAGCGCACAGTTCAATGGGTTGACAGTAAGTTAGTGTTGCAAACTTAAAACAAAATACAATCCCTGCAACAGTACGGGAACAGAGTTTCTTTCCGTATCGTTTTCAGTACGAGTATAAAGCTATAAGGTTATCCAACGAAATTTCCGATGCACGTCATAAATTTGATGACGCCGTTGTAATGCAGCATTGCCAAACAATATCTAACATTGAAACTATGTATTACGAAATCGTTGTAACTATCAGCAGAAAGAAACTAAACCATCACTGTAATTGAGTTTGTATTGAAGAATTACCACAAAATATTGAAGTTAGATCACCAAATTCTTGGACTAAACGTAAGATCTAAAAGAAATAAGATGCAGTTTGGCATCGTTGGTTTTGAATACCAACCTTACAATAAAAATGTTACTTGACTTATCCATTGACTAAGCATTGTTAGTGAAGTGTTAAGTTTGGTACGTCAATTTATACCATTTATGACGTGCATCGGAAATTTCGTTGAATAATCTAGGTATATAACCGTCGGCGTCGCGAAATAGAAAAAATAAGTTACATCTTTTCTTACGATGAAAGTCATCCAGTATGTTCTAGGTATATCTCACCATGCTCAACAAAGACAGTAGAACTAGAAATAATTATTTTTAGGCGCCATCAACACTTTTTTATCAAATCCGCTGTTTGAGGTGTTGTCGAGGTTATCATTTAACGTTTACCTAGTACACTACTTTGTAGTAAAATACAACATTTTGTCAATTCGAGCGGCACTTTTTGTAACTAACTTTACATTTTTGGTAGGTAACTGACTATTGTAAAAGAGAATAATGTAATAACAAGAAATTTTTTAGATCAACGACTTACCTGGGGTCACATTTCTTTCGCTAATCTTAGCTATTCTTCTCTCGTTGTCTGTTGAATTACCAGCTCAACACTTCGTAAACTTTTTAGTCAAACGTATACAGGAGATGGACCTATCAAAGTTATCAAAATCTTCGGACAAATCTTTTAACTTACTGAAATAATCAGTGCTGTTTAACTTTAACTTGCATCATAGAATTGTTAATGAAACGAATTATAAATAAAGTTAATTCATTTGAGTGTTCTCCCTTTTCGCCGTTGACTTCAATCAAACTATTAAAAATATTTTATATGTCGTTAACAGCATAGGCTACTTCCAGCACTATTTAGCCAGAACCACAACTTCTTGTGAAATAATAGAAAACTGTTCAACATGTGTGATTTGTGATTATTTTCTATTACGACAAATGTTTATATAAATAATATTATGAGCCCAAAGACGAAACGTTTCAATGAAAGTTGAATAAGTGCGAGCAAGGGGGAAACATTTAGAGAGAAAGGAAGCTCAATTGCAACTTCGTTGTGTGAACCTATTTGATAGAATAAGACATTCAAATTTGGAATTTCTATTTTGAGGCTACATTGATGGATCCATAATTTCATCGTTATGGGTATGGCGTAACTCAGTTTTAAAGGACGAGTAGCAGCAGTTAGGTTCCTCGAATTGATTTTTTTTTACTTACATATTACATTAGTAAATATTTCCTTTACATCTCCTTTTGTGCTTCATATTCTTTTCTTGGCTTCCAGTGCCAATCACCCAGTTGACTGGCTTTTAAATCTAGTTCCTCATATTGGTTTTCCATTGCAGTGGCCATGCTGCTTGCAAGTGATTAATTGGCAGATCATACTTCACATGCTTAGGTATATAGCTAATTTTAACAATATTTTTCAAATAGTCCATTTCCTAAATACAGATAGCAATAATAAATATAAATATAAAATATAAATCCCAATATTTGTAAATAATTTAAAAATATTTTGAGATCAGTTGAAACGTAACGCAAGAAAAAAATTGGAAAACGACAAAAAATTGAATTTCCAAGCGACTATGACGCTGTCGCTGTCGGGACCGAGGAGGAATAAAGGCAATTGAGGAGAGACACGCGGAAAGAAAACACCACGAGCGTATTTGAGAGCGACACAGCTGCTTAAACCATTTTTTTCAGGTGTAATAGGAATCCGAATGAGAGTAAATGAAAATTATCCAAGGTTGCGGTATAGTTTTGCACACTAGTGAAGTGTGCGAAAGGGTAAGGTTAAAGACAAACTGTTTCATGCTCTATATTGGTCATAAGGTGTAATAAATTTTAAAATAGCTATAATGGCTATTCAATTACCTATAAAAATTTGGCGATAGTATTACAGGATACGGAAACAATTGCTGGTTAATTAAGAAACCGATTTCTAATTACTACGTAAATGATTTCTGTAACAAGATAAATAATAATTTTTATTTCCTAAGCCCATAAGCTCCATAATAGACTATAGACGAATGGTAATAATGGCAACGTTTTGCTTTATTTTGATTTTAGGATTTAGAATAGTTACCACAGAATATTTAGAGGAAAACTTTACAGTACTTTCGTCGCCAACATTATTTTCAAGGACCCTCAAAAACTATTTGTCCCAAGAAACAACGTTGACCAAAGATTGTCAGATGCAATTAATGGATTTTGCATTGAAGCTTAACAAGGAACATCGATGGGCATTAGAAAGTAAGGTTTCCTTAGCTTTTATCACGAAATGACGGTTTTTACAGTGTACGACGCTATGGGAAAACTTCCGTCTGGAATCTTGAATGGAAACTTTGTAGAAATGGGATCGTTTGATGAATGTATTAATATTGAGAGCATTCGTAAGAACAGTTCTAAGCTGATGGGAAAATATTGCTTGGGCGACCTTTACATTCCCAGTGAGTATGTAAGTATGAAAACTTTATAACAATGCATTATTCTCTACCCTCTAATCAGCACTTAAGTGATTTACGTTTGCTGAAAGATCTAGGTAATCAATAAATAATGAACTCACGTGATCCCAGTACAATTGAAATAGGTAGTTCAAAATCCTATACGTACCACTCTGTATGTCAAAAATTAGAAAGAGCAATCCGTGCATACAAAAATAAAATTTGACCATGCTGTATTATACAATTACGTATTCCGAAATGAGGAGGTTTGTAATTAGATCTAAAGAACAATCTCCAGTTAACTACCTATTTTATTGTATTTGTCAACATTGATTTTAATGTATTTCTTATATACTTCCTCGTTAAATTTTGGACCCTCATAACTTTTGATCCCTAGGGTTCCGCGCCATAAGTGACGTAGTAATGAACATGTCTTGGTCTACTCTATAGTCTTATGTATCATGATCACTATAATTATCAGGTTCCTAACTCGTATCTACACCATTCCATTCAGTTTCATCTTGCTAGAATTTCTCTTAGTCGTATCGAATGAGTATTGTTTCTATAAATAGTTTAGTAGGGGAAACTGTTTTGGAGACGATGTCTTCTTGCAATTGACTCTCAGCCTGTATGAATCCTCTAAAGGAGTTCGCCCAGTTCGCCCTAATACTAAACTTAGGGTTGGGGGCAGTACGTTCGTTGCCTTCTTCATGTACAGTCGGTCCTTGGTCTAAAGTAATGCCAAGGTACTTACTTTACTTTTCCGACCCTCTGCAGTTTGGTAGAGTACATTGCTACGTCTTTTAGCCTTGTCGGCCCCTTTCTTCGCGATAAGGAATCACGCTTGTTTTTGCCGAATTAACCGACAACCTTTCCTCTATCCTCCTCTAAGATGTATCGCTTCGCTTTCCACAACATTTTCAATTTATTTTAGAGAGGTATAGTTAAATGTCCTGTCTATATTTTAACCAACCCAGTTGGGACCACCTCCTTAAAAGAGACCTCCCTTTCAGCCGTGTCCATTACCCTGCTTATCGCAAGTTAGCAGAACTACATTACCTCACAACAGAGGAGGTGAAGGAACAAATCAGTTCAAGTATTTAGGGAGTATTATGGCAAAGGGTGCTACAAAATTGAAATAGAGGTAGTACTACTTATAGATTATAAGAAACGAGATCGTGTATTTAACAAACGCATTGGGTTTAATGGGACAAGCATATGAGAATAGGATAATATAAAACATCGATGCAGAGCATTATGACGAATGGAACAGAACCGGAGACGTTGACAATAAGATAAATGTGTCAGAATTGGAATAGAAGGTGTTGAAGAGTGGTAACAATAGATAGAGTTCCTAACGAAGAGATGAGGCATCGAATGGGGATAAAAGGAGATACTATCTGGATTCTGGATTCTGGATTACGATGGGAGGGTGGTCAGAAATCCACGCGTACATAGGTAAGCCACCTATTCGGGCCCATTGTGCTGCGTCCCTGATTAGACTCCGCAACGTCACACATCCCACACATGATATAAACCTTAATATGATGGACGGGGAAGCGGCCATGTCCGGCCAGGAATCCCCCAACATGAATCGTCTTAATTCGACAAGTACGGGACACTAACAAGGTATGTGTTGCGCCGTATTGTCGTCTCTGTAGCATCCTCGATGATTTGACCAAGCCCATGCGGTGCATGTGCTTGTTAAATTTACAGTGTCCAGAAAGTATGCCCACAAGTAGCCGCAGGATCTTTCTGGACAGCCCTGCGCGAAAACGCGCCAGGCTACGAGATGGTACTCTGAAGGCCTCTCTTGCGTCACGGCAGTCTGACATCAAGTTCCACCTAGCCTTATGCTGGGCTTGGGCGTCTTGTTATTAAGTTGTTTATAGTTGATACTGTAAGTGAAAGAGCCGGCTCTGGACCATAAAATAGTTCTTTTGAGGCCAGTCGGGTTAACTTATCGGCTTTTTCATTGCCTGTTGTTGCAGCATGCCCTTTAACCCATAAAAGCTCATTGCTGTTTGTCACTTGTTCTAGTATTTGCTGACACTCGAAAACCAGTCTAGAGATAGGATACTATCAAAAGTATAGAAAAAATATCTTAAATGGTACACATATGAGGGTGACAATAAAAAACGCACACTGCAGCCCTATGAGACAGAAGAAAAATGTCTGTCTATATGAAAAATAGGAAAAACTTCTCATACAGAAAAGCTTCACTGTCTAGTTCACCTTCTCGTGTTTGCGTGTTATAGTGAAGTTAGAAGTATAAAACTTACAAATTTCTTGATCATCGATCTTTGAGTTCTTCATATGAACTCTGCCTTAAATCCAGGGTCTAATCATTAACTATACTATAAGTCCCTTGCTTTGCATCTTATTAGAAATTCCACCCATACCATGGGACGTATTGTAATATTAATTATCAATAGTGCATACGTTAAAGTCTCCATTGTAAAAGACGAATTGTGCAAAGGTCCCTGTTGAAATACAGGTTAAGAGGGTTGTCCATAGCACAAACCTCCATAAAGCGATGACGAGAATCCCAAACTAGTAACGCTCTTGAACTCAATTTTTTAGAAACAAAAAGGTAATACTATCCAATATCGAGAACATAAATTGCGGAGGTGATGGCGTGTGCTATAGCGTCGGATGTTTTCTTATTTTGGGCAAAATTTGTGCTAATTTCAACATAAACTCCCACACAGAATAAGCTGCGTATAAGAAATCATCAGCAAGTGAATAAGTTGTTCTATCATACACTTGCCTCTGAGCGTCCTGTGTAATGCTTTTTCTACTACGCTCAATGCTCATTGTATGACTCACTCCTCCTCATGACGTGGTAAATTTATGCTTACTCTTTGTTCAAAAATGTTTTAATATTACAAGGATAACGTACTCTGGATCTTTTTAGATTACGAAGACGGAACTACTACCAACCTACGTGGAAGTACCAACACATATGCGTTTCTCGGTGTGCTTCCCAAATAGCTGTTCCGCTGCCGATATTGAAGGAACGGCAAAAGGAATTGGACTTAATTTGACAATAACGGAAGAAGTATGCCAAACGAAAGAAACGCAAGCCCAACTGACTACTGGAGGATATGTGACTCTGTGAGTAGATTTTGTTCAAAATTATGTTATTGATATTTAATTATAGAAGTATTTCTGTTGCTATTCTTGTTTTGATGATAGCATCAACTACATATGAACTTACGTGGAAAGGTACGATTATAATGTGACTAATAAACAGGGATATAATCAAATAACCCTTAGGGGAACCACATTGGGCATTAAAAGCATTTTCAGTCCGTACAAATGGAAAAATAATATTTCACACTGTTAAACGGAACAACATTAACCAAGTTACTTGTTTTTATGGATTACGAACAATTTCTATGGTACATATCATATGTTGCCACGTATACTCTACTCGGTTCATAAGGCCTACTAGGAATAGCTTTTATACCGCCTACGTATTAAGTTGCACATTGTTGTTACGCAGCATAACTTAAGTTTTCTTTCAGTGGCAGCGACAAATAAAAAACATGCCTCTGTATAACCCAGTTTTGATAGTGGACATCTTCTTTTTTCTCAGTGGATTTTTGGTGTCGTACATGTTTCTACAAAAGAGCGCTCGAGGTTATAAATTTAATTTTATTTCTCATTATCTTGGTAGATACTTAAGGTATTATTACAATAAGTATCAGCTTAATTGAATGTGAATTGTTGTAGACTTACTCCGCCGGTTGTGGTTGGAATTATATTTACATATACTTGGTTTGAATGTATTGGATCTGGTCCATTGTGGAATGGGAGTCACGAGAATACGAATAAGTGCCTAACATTTTGGTGGACTCACATAGTTTACATTCAAAATTGGGCCCCGTCGTTGGTAAGAATGCACATTTAATTACAGTTAATCACACAACGCGACCGAGGCTTCGTTTCGGGAATTTTTTAGTAAGTTGATCAGGTACAAAACGAAATTATAGGCCAAAGATTGGCACGTTTTTATAGTTCGAGAACAACTTCTTAACAGTACTACCTAATTTCAGCCGATTTTGAGATGAGGTAAAACCTACTTCCATATAACATGGGCATCTCCATTTCTAGAATCCTTTAAATTTTCTTCTCTACCTAAAGAATTTTTTGCAGGTTTAGGTTGGGGAAACAATTGTACGGTATTATTAGTAAAAGAACATTTTTTGTGAGTGGAACGTCCTATATTAATGTTAACTATTTCAACAGAAAAATCTTTTTTCAACTGAGGAGACAGACAATGGATCGGGAGATTCGATAGAGAGACGACAATTTTGTTCATTGAGATAGTTTGAGGTTAAAATAGTTTCGGTATCTCCCACTTCTAACGCCACTGTCTTATTGAAAATGGTGATCAGAAACTAACCCAATTTAATCGAACGTACTGCGCATGGAGCGTACGATGCGTAGGTGACATGCAAAACTTCGTAAAGGCGATAGCAGACTAGGAGATAGATAAAGAGATCGATAACGAAGAAACGAAGAGAGTTATAGAAAATTGACTCCAGAAGACTTTTTTAAACTAAAAACTTAACAGTTCTTGACACCGGAACCAAGTCGATGAAATGAAAAAGTTATATGAGTGAGAACCTCCCAAATTACAGGCAGGAGAAGAGAGTATCGGTTCGGTTGGTAATTTAACTTCACGAGAACGTCAAGTAATAACAGAAAATAAACCAATAATAAAAGAATTATTGGATTGGATTATCTCGTTCATTAAATGAGTACTTATTGAAGGAGAAAATGTTTCGCAAGCAAGACGATGCAAAAATATATTCATATAATTATAACGCGTGACGACCTTCAAAGAGAGGGCGATACTACACTAACTATTAGTAACCAAGGTCCACAAAGTGAAACTGTTTAGCTATGGACAATTTGGGAAACGTGCCGCTATTAAGTTTTTATTTACATACCTATAAAAGGTTTAAAGAATGCAGATATTCTTGAAAAAATGCAGAATGTTGTTTGTTGTGGATAATTCTGCTAATATAATATACGACCACAAAGATCCGAGTGGGTGAGTTGAAACGTGGTTGCAGAGCGTTCAAATGAGCGTCAACCGGGACGGCCGAGGAGGACCACTATACAAGAAATTGTGCCAAAAATACACGATATGATGATAAAAAACCAGTGGCTAAATTAAGTAAGCTAGTCCTTTATGGTTTTCAAAAAAACACAAGTGTGGAATGTTGTGACACAAGAATTAGACATGAAAAGCTCTCATCACCGAAGAAAGCCATGACAACGATGTCTGTCCGGTTTTCTGGGATGCTAAGGAAATTCTATATCAATATCGATTCAGTAGCTGAGATTTGCTTATTCATTCAAATGATTTGCGTTCCCATCATCCGTAGTATCCCATCTCATCCCTATTCCCAAACTAAACATTTTTCTAGGAAATCAAAGATCTCTATTTTATTAATTTTAGTCTCTTTATATTTATTTAATTAATTTAATTTATTTAATTTAATTAATCGTACTTCAAATTTACAAAGTGATCATATAACATAAAATTTCCATGGTTAAAGGCAACAAAATACGTGCACCCTGGATTGGGTTTATCGTATTAGAAATTCAACACCATTACACTCGCATTTGCAAAAAAACACCTTTTTCTACAAACGTCAAAAAATGACAAGGTTTGCGCATTAATAACAATACGCGAAGTGACCCTTTTTTCACTTGCCTACGTTACCATGACCCCGTGCGCGAAATAATTACTTCGCACACTGCTATGAAAGTTTTGTATTTTAACGTTAAAATAATTGTCAACATTTTCACGTTTGTAGAAAAAATGTTGTTTGCCACTCGTGCGCGAAATACTTTGGTGACTCGACTATTTTTTTAACGAGGCGCAGTTCTCGATTACCAAAGTGGCATTTCGCGCACTAGATACAAAAATAACTATTTTAGGCGGCTATTACATAAATATTTGTTTTGAAAGCCGTAAAGTATAACTTTTTTTGACATCTGTCATAATCAACTTTACGGCCGCATTTACAACTTTACGGCTGCATTTACTAGGTAACTGTCACTGTCAAAATTATGAAATTGATTTTTAAATTAAAGTTTATATCTTTTTGTGATAGTCGCCTAAATATGTTGTGCGCACCTCGGTTAAAAGTTCTTTTTTAGCCTCATCTGATTTGTTAGCCTCGCCTTTCGCCTCGGCTGAAATCATCAGATTCGGCCAAAAAAGATCACTTTTACAACCTTGATACACAAATAACTATTTTTCTGTGACGGGAAAAAAATTTGTCATTTTATCTCTGTTGCTAGGTAACAAAATATCACTTTATAAAATTACTTTTTTGTACAACTGTCATTAAAAGTGACATTTTTAACGGCTGTCAAGAGTGTTAAAAGATGACGTTTACAGAGTAGCGTGTTAAAAACACTTTTTTCTACAAACGTCAAAAAATGACAAGGTTTGCGCATCGATAACAATACGCGAGTGACCCTTTTTCTCACTTTTCTACGTTACCATGACACCGTGCGCGAAATACTTACTTCGCGCACTGCATGTAAACTATATGAGAGTTTTCTTAAAATAATTGTCAACTTTGTCACGTTTGTAGAAAAAATTTTTTTTGCAACTCGTGCGCTAAATACTTTGGTGATCTCGACTATTTTTTTAATTCGGCTGCGCCTCGTTAAAAAAGTCAGTTCTCGATCACCAAAGTGGCATTTCGCGCACTAGATACAAAACTAACTATTTTCTTCAAACGTCAATAAAAGATGACATTTATTAAACTTCCACTGACAAAGTTAACGTTTTACTGTATCGCCGGCTGGGACTAAAGACTTTTGCATCCATTGCGAGCAGATGCAAAAGTCTTTTGCCTCCGCCGGATGTCATTTTTTATTGACGTTTGACGTTTGAAGAAAAATTGACGTTTGACGTTTGAAGAAAATAGTATCTATATTATTTTATAACTATTTTTCATTCAAACGTCAAACGTCAATACAAAATTACATCCGGCGCGGCGAGTGCAAAACTCTTGCCTCCCCCGGCGATAAAGTAAAACTTTAACGTTGTCATCTTTTATTGACGTTTGAAGAAAAAATAGTATATTTTATGCGGAACTCAGTGACCTTTTGCGGCTCATCTGTATTTACCGTTTACTGTCAAACCTTTTGCCGGACTCACTACGTTCGTTATTCAAACCTACAGATTCGCCACAACCTCGAGCTAAAATCTACCTACTACTTTTTTCCCTTGTATAATCACTATATAATAACCGAGACGTGTGTATATGTTTGTGTTGCTGTGCACTTTTCCGACAGTCGCCGAATCCTGACGAATGCGGATGTGATATTTTAAAACCAAAGCTATTATAAATTTATACCTAACCTACAAATTAATGCTACAAGCTACAATTATAGGAATTATAGATACCCCGCAAACCACGTAAGCTGCACTAATTTTTTTCAAAGTAAGTTTTAAACATTTTAGTATAAAAGTCCGTCATCTTATTCAAGCGGTATTTTAAATATATTTTCTTTATTTAGAAAATACGTTCAAAGTTTCCTTATGGAGATTACGTGTAAAATAGAATTCGCTATTTGTGCTTATTTTTGGGTGAAAATGTTGTGTAAACATGCAAAGTTTGTCTGTCCGAGGTCCTTAACCCATTTCGAACATTAAAACGATGCCAGAAAGTATTTTCGCGAAAATTTTCAAAATGACAAGCATCGGAAACTTTTTCTCGATAACATGGAAATTTAATTATTTCAAGTTGAAAAGTTATTTAAATGATGAAAAATGATTCTATTATGCCTCGTGTTAACATTTTCATGGTTAAAATGATGTAAAAAGTAGTAACAGCATTCATCGTAGACTAATTTATGTGTCCCGATACCTTCTTTCGAAATGTACATGTTTGTGTGCTTATTTCGAATTTAGAGATTTTGAACGATGGACGATGTCGTAGGTAACATATATAGTCGAATGTTTTCACCGAGAAAAATGTTTTTGTCTACATATTTAACTTAATATCTATTGATGAAAGTAGGTGGCAAGTGTATTGTTACGTTACACTATACCAAAGAGAATACCTATACTTGACTATACTTCTAAATATACAACTTATATTGTAATTAAGAGGAAGTAAAATCCATATTTACTGCTGTACATATACGTGTAAATGAGGCCTTTAGTTAGTGAAATAAACAAAAATTTGAAACTGTTTAAGGTAGAGAAGGTCTTTCTATAAAACAGATGTTATGCAACGTTAGACCAGCTTCTATTTGTACATTTTATGTTTTATGGTATTTTAGTTTTACTATAGTTAAAGATGAATGTTAAAACGTTCTCCCTAAAGCCATTCGTATTCCCAAAAAGTTGCCAGTGTCCAAAGTGAGTTCTTTTACATTCAAAATTCATTCTAAACTATCCTTATGAAATTCACACGGAATTTGTTATATTTTCGTTAATTTTTGGGCAAAAACTATGTGCAAAGATGTAATTAACATTGTGAAAGGGCGATTATGTATTTTTGGTCTCAAATCTATTCCAAAAAGTTTGCATTTTACATTTTTTTTAAATAATTGGTAAAAATTTACTATAAGTAGGTAGGAACGAATTCGTATATCTTTACCAAATATCAACCCATTTTTGTGATTTTTACGTCAAATGTAAGTAAATGTAATCCTTTATTTTAGTTACTTTAATAACTTGCTAAATTACAGATACCTACAGGGTCAAAAATCTGAAAAGGTACAAAAATGTAAATTTTTTTTCTTTTTTCAAGCAACTAAGCCAGCTCAACAAGGTGTGATATTTTAAAACAAAAGCTATTACAACCTACAATCACAGATACCCCCTCCCCCCAAAGCACGCAAAACGCGAGAATCGCGTGTACCCCCGTTTATAAATTAATAATAAATAACTATTATTGTTTCAGTGTCAGTCAACAGCATGGTATCTATCCGTCGACTTTCAATTGTTCATCCTTTCACCCATTTTGCTGATACCATTAAAACGTTGGCCAAAAGCAACATTGGTGGCAACGTTTTGTTTGATTTTATTGTCGCTCTTAACTACGTTTCTGATTACTTGGATAATGAAAATTCCGGTTATACTTTACGATTAGTAAGTTTATCCATCTTGCGGTAACCTTTCATAACTGAGAAATAAGGTGAGAATATTGTAATGTGATTTTATATTTACAGTACTCCGGACTATCTATACTATTACGCATTTTTTCTGCCCACAAAAGCAGCACCATGGTTGATTGGATTTATGCTTGGCTATATTATTTTTGAATCCCAAGAAAATCATGTGCCGAAAAGGGTAAGTGCTACCAAAGGTATTTAAACTTTGTACCCATTTTTCAGTAAACTATTGATTTGTGAATTAGGTACATTTTTACACTGTCTTGTTGCAGAGGTTAATAATACCTTTATTGGCGCCTGCTGTAATTGTAATAATCGCTTGTATTTTTGGAATGTATCGTATATATAGTTTACCGGGTTTACCCTATAATCGATTGGAAACTTCCCTGTGTTTGACTCTGATACGTCCGGCCATTGCAATATCACTGGGATATGTAGTATATTGTTGCCAACTAGGATATACAGGTAAGATGTGATTTAGACTGATAGTGTTCATAGGTATTGAAATTATATAATTAACATAAATAAGTAACTGCTGTGCAGTAAATTCACCCCGAAATAGACGCCCCTGTAAAAAAAAACAAATTCGTTAGCTGTATAACAAGTTGGATTTTCCTTATTAATCATAAATAAATTAATAACAGAACACAATCAAAAGGAACGTCATTGCTCTGGTCCAGGCAAATTGATCCGGCAATGCTGTTATCATAATGCTTAGTCGGATCTGACGAAGTCATGTGAAGTAAATACCTACTTTGCCAAATGTAATATCTGCACAATTTATTCATAATTATTAATTTTGATATTAAACCTAATTTATGCTTTCTCGCTAGAGGGTTGTTCCTTTTTGACATTTTGTAATAGATTATCTCTCATCTCCTGATCACAAGACGCGACTTGTTGAGAAAGGAGGAATTTCTGTAATACTATTTTACAATAAATTGTTAGCGATTTGTTCGCTACATGGTTAATTTGGGGTGTATAGGATCCCAGGTGGTCTTGTTCCCCAGTTTCTGACCCTTGATGAAAATGCGAAGTAGCGAAATCGAAATCTTGGTTTGCAAATCTTCTGCTCGAAAGAATATGGCCATCACTTTCTGATACGCTGAGGCAATCTTATTTATGGGATACATACCATTGCACGCTACCAATCAACGTTTTTTGTGTTGCTAAGCGTAACAACAAGTTATCTTTATTTTTTTCCAAAACTTAAATTGGCCTTCCGAGCATCACAATTTAATAACAATGGTGTTATTATGGATGCCGGCCGTCGCGAATTTTCTTGGAGAGCAGCGGAGCGAACTTTAACAAAATGTAGGTGGTAAAAATGCCTTTAAGTTCATAGTGATCAAATCGAAAAGTAATGTTATTGTATACAGGGTGTTTCAAAATTGCACGGCACTATTTCAGGGATATGTTCTCCAGCAGAAAATAAACAAAAAGGTTCACACCTGTTATCTGTAAATTTGTACCATTTTCGGTTTTACTATTTCGTTTATGCTCGTTTTGGTGTGATTCTTTGAAGACTGTTTTAAGTTGTTGTTGCCATGGGAGACACTACAAGTTTGCTGTTAATTTATGGCGAGGTACATAAAAACGCCACGGCTGCTGTGCGGAGATACCATGAAGCATTTACAGATGACAGATGTTTGGCAGATGTTTACTAATTAAATTAAACGCCAACTTCGAGCTTTTAAATATTTCTCTTTGACTTTCAATATCTCCTCAATAAATTAATTTAGGTAAGACATATGTTTATATGAACTTTTCTGTTTATTTTGTGCTTGAGAACACATCCCTGAAATAGCGCCATGCAATTTTGAAACACCCTGTACTTCTGACAATAAATGCCTACTCTTCCCTCTCCGTGCTAACGAAAACTGCTTCGACTACGAAATATTGTTGCATGTAAATATATAGAAAATAAATTACATTTCTTTAAATCAAACTCACTCATTAAATTACTGAATTGGAGTAAGCACATCCAGCTCAAAGTGAAAAATGCAAATAGGGCTTTCTGGAAATGTCACCGCGCAATCGAAAGACTTTGGGTCCCGTCCCCAAAGGCTCTCCTATGGCTGTACACTGCTGTGATTAGACCTATGTTCTGTTACTGAGCATTTTTCTGGTGGTCTAGAACTAGACTCCACCACCGTAGCACTTCTTAATAACGTGTCAAGACTACCGCGTGCACGGGTGCAATGCGAACAATCCCCACAGCAGTCATCGAAGCCCTTCTAGGTCTGCCTCCACTAGATCTCTACGTGAGAGAGCAGGCCATGCTGGCAGCTTTGCGTCTGAAAACAAAATGGTTGTTGAATAGCAGAACTATTGTGGTGGGCCATTCTCGAATTCTGGGGGAGGCAGTTAAGCGAGGCCTATCCTAGAGGGGCGATCTGACTCACTCATCCCTCAATTAATATTAGGGAAAAACTACCACATCTTCTTATATGCGAAAGTGGCATCCCAACTTGACATATTCATCTTCACGGATGGATCTAAAACAATGGAAGGAATAGGTACTGGTATTTACTCCAAAGAACTGAACTTCCATAAATCATCCAACCACTAGGCAAATTTTCAACTGTAGTCGGAATTGTGCAAGAAAAGTATCAGAACTTCCATTGACAGAGGCCTGCCTTGCAGGCACTTGGTCACTGTAAAATTCCCTCTAGGTTGGTTTCTGAATGTCACCAAGCAAGTAGCAAGCAGTAACACCCACGCTATCTTGTGTTAAGGGGGGCATGTCGGAACGAAAGGCAAAGAGAAGACCGACGAGTTAGCCCGAATGGCCTCAACACAGGTAATTTATGATCCAGAGCCGGCTCTCCCACTTACAGTATCAACTGTAAACAACTTAATAACTCTTAGCCTGGCGCGTTTTTGCACAGGGCTATCCAGAAAGAACCTGCCGCTACTTGTGGGCATACTTTCTGGGCACTGTAAGCTTAACAAGCACATGAACCGCATAGAATCACAATCTTGTAGACGATGTCACACAGATGGCACAATACATACTTTGTGAGTGACCCGCACTTGTCCAGCTGACACGATCCTTGTTGGGGGTATCCTGGCCAGACATGGCCACGATTAGAGCCACTTCCCCTTCCAGCATCTTCAGGTTCATCTTACGTGTGGGATGTCTTGAGTGTCGTTGCGGAGTCGGACGACTCTAGTCAGGGAGGTAGTGCAAAGGGTCCAACTTGTGCCCTAAGTACGCATGGACTATTTCCACCCTCCTATCGTAATCCAGAATCCAGAATGCAGAGGCTTTTTCGATTTGCAATTTGAACAGCTAATGTGTGTGGTTTGGTTTATTAATCAGGGGCGGATTGTGTTTCGTAAATTCGTTAATTTTATGTAGGTAAGTATCTAAAGTTGTAAACTATTAAAAATGTTCATTGGTTAGTGGGGGGGGGGGGGGGGGGGGGGGTCTGCGCCTGTTATTAATAGGTATGAATGTTATTTATTCTTGACTTATCTTGTTAAGGAGTATTATTTACTATGTCTCGAGAAAAGACTATGTTTCTCCACGGTTTACCGTACGTATATCAAATAAACTACAACTACAATTATTAAATTTTAGATACGATCAACACTTTTTTGTCAAATCCAGTGTTTGAGGTGATATCGAGATTGTCATATACGATGTATCTGGTACACCAATTTGTAGTAGAATATAACGGTAGCTCCATTCGGATTGCTCCTTTTGTAACTAACTTTACCTTCCTGGTAAGTGACAATTTAAAAGCGAAAAATCTAATGACAAGAATTTTTTAGATAAACGATTTACCTGGCCTCACATTTCTTACGCTACTCGTATCCCTTCTTCTCTCCTTAGCTGTCGAACTACCAGCTCAGCACTTCACAAACTCTCTAATGAAACGTATACAGGAGAAGAGTCCATTAAAATCTTAGGACATAACACATATGTATTTTGTTTTATTGGTACATCCATAGTTCAGCCATTTTAAACATGAACATTGCAAAAAATCCTATATTAGATTTGACTTTTTTATGTTGTTAGGTTCAGTCCCAGTAGTAAATACTCAATTTTGCAACTTCGAAAAACTTGTGGGAACTGGGGGGGGGGGGGCGCCAAAAACCGCGATTTTTTCGGACTTTTTTCAGTTTTAGCCTCGTAGCTCAAAAACTACGAGTTATAGTGCAAAGAATACGATTATCTTCTTTAAACTAGACTAAATTTGCTACAATTTGAGCCTAACCGGAAGTCTGTAAGTATAATAGTTTCCGAGATACAGCTCTTCAAAAATAGGCAATTTTTCCCAAAATCTTTTTTCAACGTATCATCCATGTTTCGAGCCAGATATTGCCATAACGACGTGCCTTACGACTCTTATCATGGAGAAAAAAATTGTAGGACATTTTATCACCTCTTATTTAAGCATAGATGCATTCCTGTGGGCCTAACAGTTCTCGAGAAAAAGACGGAAAACCGGAAAACAGTGAAATCCTCCACATATATGTAATAGCATTATTAATATGATTAGAAGACATTTTCTGATTATTCTTATTTAGCCTAGCGAACGAACGCTCAAAAAGGGCTTGTAGACAGACTTTTTTATCCTAATGATTTGATTTCTAAGTTGTGTTTGGAGGTGTTTGGTGATAATTATACGAAAAATCCCCAGCCCTACCGTATGAGACAACTTCGTAGCGTAACAAAATTTGCGGATTTGTTAAGTTTTCCCTTTGTATCTCTTGAATAGGCGATCGTAGTGGGAAATGGCCAATTATAAAATAAAAGCTGCCTTGAGAAAATACTTTTGTTCTTTTCGTCAAACATTAACCCTATCATAAATGTATTTAGAAAAGACTATGAGACCATTAAACATGGTGGCGCATAAGACTGAAATTGTTTGGCTAAGAATGCAGGTAATCTGTATTTAATACTCACATATCAGATTTAGCTCCAAACCTCCCACAAAATTACTTGTTCTCTAGTGCCCTCTATTCCATCTTGAACTCAACGTTTTTTTAAATAACTATAACATCTAATCTATTTGAGATAAAATATTAAACGGTATATGTATTTTATAGGAAATTTTATGGTCTACAACTTTTATTTCAGCAGTTTTTGCTATAAACCCAATACCTTAGGAGCTAGGACACAATATTTGCCGAAAAACGTCGTGTAAAAGCGATTTTAAAAGAAAATGTCAATTCTTGACAGCGAATATCTCTTCAACGGATAGAGATAGAGAAAAAACGCATAGAAGCAAACTTGTAGAAAATTTAATCAGCTTTTTTTATAATTGGCCATTTCCCACTACGATGGCCTGTTCAAGAGATGTAAACGGAAAACCAAACAAATCCGCACATTTTGTTACGCTACTTTTCGTATAATCATCACCAAACACATCCCAGAAATAAAATCTTTAGGATCAAAAAGTCTGTCTACTAGCCCTTTTTGAGCTAAATAAGAATAATCAGAAAATGTCTTCTAATCATATTAATGCTATTACATATACATATGTATGTGGAGTCGTAGCGATTTCACTGTTTTCCGGTTTTCCGTCTTTTTCTCGAGAACTGTTAGGCCTACAGGAATGCATCTATGCTTAAATAAAAGGTGATAAAATGTCCTACAATTTTTTCCTCCATGACAACGGTCATAGGGCACGTCGTTGTGGCAATATCTGGCTCGAATCATGGATGATACGTTAAAAACAGATTTAGGGAAAATGCCTATTTTTGAAGAGCTGTATCTCGGAAACTATTATACTTACAGACTTCCGGTTATGCTCAAATGGTAGAAAATTTAGTCCAGTTTAAAAAAGATTATCATATTCTTTGCACTACAACTCATAGTTTTTGATCTACGGGGCTAAAACTGAAAAAAGTCCGAAAAAATGGCGGTTTTTGGTGCCCCCCCCCCCCCCGTTTCCACAAGTTTTTCGAAGTTGCAAGATTGAGTATTTACTACTGGGACCGAACCTAACACCATGAAAAAAGCAAACCTAACATAGGATTTTCTGCAATGTTTGTATATTTTTGTGTTTAAATTGACTGTACTACCAATGCTATTTAACCTTATAAATTAAACTTGTATTATACAATAGTTAATAAACAAAAATCAATTGTAAATAAAGTTCGCTTAATGCCATATTCCTGTTTTTTTCATTTTCAAAATGTGTGGAAAGTGTAAATTAAATTGGGGCGGTTCGCATTTTCAATAAAAGGACACTTTTTAGGGATGGAAAGGCAAGTTGCGCAAAACAGGATATTTTTATTGCGATTTGGATTAATTAAATAACGGGTGTTTCATTAAGGACGCAACCCAAAGCTAAGTACATGACACAATTTATTGATCAACCGCATTATTGTCGATTAATTAGGAACAGCAGTACGGGGAAATTCTAACTGAACTTCTCTTGCACACATTTGTATGATTTACACTCTATACATATATTAGTCTCTACAATATCTCTACAATAAACAGGCGTTCATCCTTGGAAAAAACCATAGCTGACACAACGCAACAAAACGACACTGGAAACAGTACTAATGACAGACTCAGAGGCGGGGCAAGACCTAAATTTTATGTGGGCAGGATACATTTTGCGAGGCCCTCTGATGGCGCAAGAGGACGGATTTTATAGAGATAAAAAATTTTTGAAACTGTCAATTTTTTATTCAGAAAAATGCAAGCATCTTCACTTTAACTAACATTATTAAGTAATAACTACGAGTAAATAATTAAAGAAACATAAATTTCCTGCTTTTAGCCTTACTGTATCGCAGAGGCGTACGCAGACTATAGCCTTGGGAGGGGATATAAAAAGTGCGGTGTGATTTACAAATTTTAGTAAGCATTTGTTTTATAGAAAGTTATAAAATAAATATTATTACAATACAAAATCCAATCGCCTTAGCTGTCGTGCAAGTTCCTCTATTATTTCGTCTGGTAGTTCCCCATGAATTGACATCATTGCCAGTCCATTAAGTCTGTTCTGTGAGGTTGAATTTCTAAGAGAGGTCTTTTTTTAAGGATTAATAAGAATAAGCGTAAAATAGAATGGAAGGGTTGGGCGCTTGGGGGGTGATATATCCTCCTTATCCCCCCTGGGTACGCCACTGCTGTATCGCAATCCAGCTTAGATGATGTATCTGCTTCAATCTTCAATAGATAAAACTACCAAAGCTGAGTCTTTGCTGACCCATTGTACTTCTTAAATAATTTTTTATTAGTTTTAATTTTGAATAGCTCCTTTCAGCGGAGGCTGTACTTACTGGTACTGTTAACCAGGGGCGGATTCAATAGGGGGGCACGGGGGCACGTGCCCCCCCCCCCAAACGAATAAAATATACACTAGATATAATTAGATGAAAGAATTTTAGGATTGAGGAAAAATAGACTTTCGAAAATTGAAATATACAATAGCGTAACTGTTTTTTACGTTACAGAAGATTAATTAAAATTACGGTATAACATACCACCAGACTCGCAGTGTGGCAAACTGCCCCCCCCCCCCCCCCCCAAACTATGTTCTGGATCCGCCCCTGCTGTTAACAAAATTCGAATGACAATATATTTGGGTAAATTTCTTTTAAGTTATTTTCTGTTACGTATTGGAGCAGCTGTTTCACATCTTCAATAAAGTCATGGCTGCTCATGGCTTTTAATGGTCCTAGCTAAATATTTTTCATGAGCTAGAGAAGGAAAGGTGCATAAACCTTCAAGACGCGAGGCCCTCGGACCGCGAGGCCGTAGGCGGTTGCCCACGTCGCCCACGCCTTACGCCGCTTCTACAGACTAGCACATTGTAACTTTCACATCCTTGAATACACTGTTCCCAACATACAGGTTTAGGTAACTAATATTTACCCATGTATTACTACCACCTTCTTACACTTAGGGTTGCCTCCTTAATGAAACACCCGTTATTGGCGTTATTATGTCAATTGATCGGTTACAACAACAGAAAATTGTTAAACTTTAAAATGATAACATCTTTATTTCTGACAGTGATATTATAAGCTTATATTGTAATAGTTACGATACCAATAAAGAGTGTCATAACTCCCTTGGGATATAAAGATGCTATAATTGCCTCTACGGCTCTTTTATGAACCAGTAACCTAGCAACAACCCAAACTGCAATCGACGATACCTGAATCAAATATACCGGAAATGAACAAATTTTATTAAACTCTGTCAGAAATAAAATTATCTATGTATCACGGGAATTAATAGGTCTCAATTACCTCGGGTAATTGCAGTCCCTCGGGAGGCAAACTTTACCCTCGGTAATTAAGACCCTTATAATTCCCTTGATACATAAATAACTATTTTCCACTACTAGCTGTGAAGTTGGCAATTATTGTGTATCCTAGACAACTGAGAAGTTTAATTTCTCTACCTACTAGTGGTCAATAATCTATTATATTATTCACCTAGGTTAATAATGGGAATTTGCATTCCTGTGCTACCTACTTGATTTTTAGGTACAAGAAATTTTTTTATTTTTAATTTGTGTCTTAAATTTGACTAGTAGTGGAAAAAATTGTATATACACCACGGTGGTGAAGCCATTTATAGACCTCGCACTTTATTCCGCTCGGGGCAAAGCCCCTCGCGAAATAATCTTGGTGCTCGGTCAATAATAACAGTCTTCACCACCTTGGTGTATAATATACTATTATTTACATGAGAAATATTCACCAAGCAAGTCTAAAATGAATACGATAATTAAATTCAAGCGCAGTGTATCGTTTCAGTTAATGTTAATCGAACAATTTCCACACCACTAGTTTATCAGATTCGTAGTTTTCCTCTGTACCTATGACACTGTTAGTATCAGTAGCAGCATGGTTGCCTTTTGTAAGCCAAGAAAGAACATTACGTGAGGGTTTAAACCATAGAGATGCTCTATGGTTTAAACCTTTGTTTATACGTATATGGTTTAAACAGACTCAGTGGTGGTCAATTTAACAAGATGAACATAAGGTTATGTTATGGATAAGTGACAGAGGGCGCTGTGACAAAGCAGGCGGTACAGTGACTGTATTACAAACAGTGACGACAAGCGTGGTATCGATTTTGATTGGCCGTGGTATATTTTGCATCTTAATGGCGGCCTGACTGTGTTTACCTTTGATCAGCGTGTGGTTGCTAGGATACCACCGTTGAGTTCATATAAACCCGCCCACAATTTTGCCTTTTAATGGCGGATAATCGCCGCTTGTCGTCACTGTTTGTAATAAAGTCACTGTAGCAGGCGGCTACTCAACGACCGCGTGTTTGTATCGTATCGTATCGTCATGTACTGTTATAGTTGTTGTAATTGCATTATTGTATAATTATATATGTTATGTTATGCGGTAATCCAATAAATGTGCTATGGAGTTTAGTGTACAATTAATAGCGGATCGATACATAACAGGTTAGACGCTCATTCGATTACCAGTCAAAATCTTAAGTCAGTAATTACCAAGTTCATTGCGCTGAAAGCTTGTTCGCATTCAGCACTTGATATTGAAATGCACTTGATATAAATCAGCAAGTCATTGTACTTACGATTTACGAAAGCTCCTCACAACAACTTCGTTGTTCACCTGAAAACGCTCACATAGACCAACAACGTCATTCTCTCCATAAAGAATACCGATGTTATCGTTCCAGTACATCGGAAACAGCACTTTGATTTGTACTACAACCAGTTCATAGGTACTTTCATCTCCTTGGGAATCAACAGCACTACGACCTGCATGTGAAGATCTCACGGTAAGCATTCTTTTTCTGAGATTGTTTTGTAGACTTCGATAGAACTGAGCGCGGGGTAAAACATCGTACATAAGACCCAAGTTCTTGAGGAATTCAACAGAGATGAGAAGACGTGCACACTGCACAACCACCATATACGGCTCTGTCATTAGCATAACGTTTTTAGATCTACTTAGGTAAAGGCTTTTGAGATTTTGGACGATTTTTACAAGCTCCACTGACGTTTTGAAAAATCATTTATCTGGTGTCTGGTAACAGAAACTACGGCATGTCTGTTAATCCATCAATTGACAAATTTTTAAATTTGAGGAAAAGTTTGGTCTTCTTTGCGACCCAGTTCGCTCTGTAATTGTTGGCGTTTCGCCATCAGTTAAGGCCGGTTCGCTGTGCCCAAAACAGGACCGATTCGGCGAACCTGCGTCCCCAGGGCGGGCGGGCCGGTTCGGCGAGCCGCCACACTTTCTGCCTTGCAGTTCAAAGGTAATTAAAATATATGAAGTTGTTCAATATAAACTTACAAAAAGGAAAAAATTCAAGTCAGAGGAACCAGGTGAGAAACAGTCTGCCAACAACTTTTAAAGCCAAGAAAGTCAGAGATAGGTGAGACAGCGAACAAACCACAGACTTAAATAGATTTACCCAAAAAACTAGTAGGTATGCTGTTTTTATTACTTTCTTATTTGAACATGAAATCGGCTCTATCTATGAAAAATATGCCATGATGCTGACGTTGTAGCTAGCCCATAAAATGTCATATTCGTCAATAGTGAAAAGAAAGTTTAGAAAACGTTGTTATAAAGCAGTATTGTAGAAAGACCCAACATCTGTTACCTACTAATTCTAATGCAACAGTAAATAAACTCACCGGCTCCAGAGGTATAAAAATAGACCTTCATGGAATCAAAGGTGTTAGTGTCGATAGGAGTGTTGGAAGGCTTTATAATTGAAGTACCTACTGGACTTAGGGAAAAAGTGATGTAAGAATGGGGAAATATGTAGTCGACCGCAACCACATTGAGTATGCTAGAAACATTTAGAGTAAAACGTTCATTTACCTTCTCTCCGTCCAAGACTGATTGTGTAATCCTTTCTTAGGCACTGTATTGTACATCAAGGCTTTCATACAGAGTGCTCATAGATGCGACACCTGCACGCTTTATATAGATCTCGCAGGAAGCTTGCCAGAAGTTCAATGCCACAGAAGATGTGCATAAAGGGTACAGTGACTAGCAAGGTCAAACCCATTGAGAGGATACAATTGAAAATTTAATATAAAGACGAAAAAAAGAAAATGAACTGTAAAAACCAAACAAAGGAAATGGATTGAACTATGTTCGGAAATAGAAAGGAACGTGTGGGCAATCGCGTACAAAAAAGTGACAGAACAACTAGGCAAACATAGTGGACCAAACTGTAGAACAACCATTGCCCAACTATGGGAACGTAATGTGGGACCAGCTCTTGGTGGAAAATATTGAATATTTCACTGAGAGCGAAGTGCAAAGAGCTGCCTATAAAATAAAAGACAAGAAGGTAGCCGGGCCAGACAACCATAACGGGAGAGATGTTCAAGCGAAAAGTAGAAAAAATTCCGTATTCCTAAGACAATGAAAAAGGTGTGGTCCTTATACGCTTAGCTTGTTACATTACAACAATAAATCGGGTGGAACAACTTATCGTTATCGTAATGCGGACTAACCACAGGTCCTCAAAGTAAATGGGAATTCGGCTTCAGAAGGAGAAGCACAATGTTTTCGCTACAAAAACCTAAGATAGTATCGCCAAAAATGAAATGACGAAATCATGTTGGAAAATTGTAGCTGAGAATAATAAAATTTGTCGATATGGACATGACTATAAGTATCTGTCAAAGGCAAAGTGAGTTTTCAGCAAAACTATAGGTATAGTGCCACCAAATAAACAAAAGCTCTGAGAAGGTGTGGTCGAGGGAGCTATACATATATTTACGAAGTACATTCAAATGCAAAATAAATTTGTTCTATAAATAAAGAAGCAAAAATATTCTAGAGCTGAATGTACCACGCCCATTTCAACACTTTTGTGTCAGTGTTTGTTTATGTTTATTGTCCATTGTTTTTCACTTGTCGTCGTGGTTTTATGTTTCATTCATTAACAGAAATGTCATCACCAAAAAAACGATCGCCTATTTGGCAATATTTTGATTTAAACTGTGACAAATTTACTATCCGGTATCTGGCCGGATACTGATTACTATCCGGTATCTGGCCGGATAGTGAAAACAAGGCCGGATACCGGATAGTTGCCGGATATCCGTTTCGTCTCTAGTAATGTGTTCCAAGCGAGGGCCTATACTCACCAACAATTTTAAGGTGTTTTTTCCTGTTTGCAAGCAAAAGAATCCTTCACAAGAAGGGCTTAGTGATTTTACGTTAATCGATAAATCCAAAAACTGATTATAAGGGGAGCATACATTTTAAAATTACATGTAAAAGGTGGTTAAAATATTACAGATCACGTAAGGTAAATATCGATTTTAGAACTAAGGATTACATTCTATTAAATAAAACCTCAAACATTTTGAGATAACATCCTGTTTTCGTGATTAAGTAGGTACGTTAATTACTTCCGTTATAAGACCTATTTACAAAATTTACAAAATAATCGCATATGGCCACTTTAATAGTCTTAGTGTAGATTATTGGCAATAATGGCAACGATTTACTTTATTTTAATTTTAGGATGTAAAATAGTTACGGCAAAATATTTAGGGGAGCATTTTGCTGTACTTTCGTCTCCAACATTACTTTCAAGGTCCATTAAATGGTATTTGTCACAAGAAACCACATTGACCGATAACTGTAGAAAGCAATTAATAGATTTTACGTTGAGTCTTAACAAGCACCGTCGGTGGGCATTAGAAAGTAAGTTTCCTTTAGCTTTTATCGAGAATTGACGCTTTTTACAGTGTACGATGCCATGGGGAAGCTTCCGTCTGGAATATTGAATGGAAATTTTGCTGATATGGGGTCTTTTGATGAATGTATTAATATTGACGAAATTCGTAATGATAGCACGAGGCTGATCGGAAAATATTGTTTGGGTAATCTTTCCATTCCTAGTGAATATGTAAGTATGGAAAGTTTCTGAAAATTACCGTAAATTTCAATCAGCACTCGAATTCCCTTGTACTGAACGATCTAAGTTTCCACACGACATATTTCACAATACAAGTTATCTTTAATTTTGAATTCATTGTGTTCATTTTTGCCGCATATTGTACGTTCTGTACGTAGACAATAGAGATGGTATTATTGATATCATGCCCTTTCTAATAACTTGAAGTCTGGTGCCCCACACCGTGTAAACCGAAATTAAGTTATCATATAATTTTGAGCCCACTTTGCCAGTACGTTAACCAACATTCTATTGTAATTATTATACACAATATAACAATTAGATCAGGCAGACGGAACAACTACCAAACTACGTGGAAGTACCAACACAAATGCGTTTCTCGGTATGTTTCCCAAATTCGTGTTCTGCTGCTGATATTGAAGAAATAGCAAAAGGAATTGGACTTAATTTAACAATAACCGAAAATGTGTGCCAAACGAAAGAAACGCAAGTTCAAACAACTGTTGGAAGCTGGGTGACTTTGTAAGTAAAATTTGTTGAAAATCAGCTTATTGATACATCATTATAGAGGTATGTCTGTTGTTATCCTGATTTTGATGATAGCCTCAACCGTATACGAACTTACATGGAAGGGTAAGGTTTAATTTGGAGAGTAAACTGCGTTATGATAAAAAAACCTTAGGAAAACCACATTGGGCATTAAAATCATTTTCAGTTCGTACCAATGGAAAATTAATATTTGACATTGCTAAACGAGACCCGAACCAAGTATCATGTTTTCATGGGTTGCGGACAATTGCTATGGTAGGAGTAATATCCTGTCACGTATGCGGCTTCCGGTTGCATCAACCTACCACGAATGGCTACTACCCCCACTTACGTATTCATTTGCACATTATTAATATGCAATATCTTAAGTTCTTTTTCAGTGGAGGCGGCAAATAAAAAATGTACCTTTATGTAATCCAATTTTAGTGGTTGACGTGTTTTTCTTTATCAGCGGATTTCTGGTCTCGTACATGTTCTTACAAAAGAGTTCTCGAGGTTATAAATTTAATTTTATTTCTCATTACCTCGGTAGATACTTACGGTAGGTACCTATTGTAACGAATAATTATTAACATTAATTGAATGTGAATTTGTTGTAGACTTACTCCACCGATGCTAGTTATACTTTTATTTGCTTTAACTTGGTTTGAGTATATCGGATCTGGTCCAATATGGAATTCGTTGAATGATGAAATAAATGTGTGCCGAACATATTGGTGGTCATACTTACTTTACATCCAAAATTGGACTTCGGGTACGGTAAGTTTAATCGATCTGGTGGAAATAACAAGAGTGCTATCATTTTATGCACAACCCCAGTGCACCCACATTTGTAGCAAACCTTACCCAAATTAAATTTGAAAGTAATTAATTTACTTTTGTAGGATTAGTTTGTTCTTAACGATTAGTGTGAATAGAATGACGTTTGAATTGAACACTTTCTGCAAAATCTCGTGGCGGTTATTTGTACCAGGTGTACAACTAACAAAGGGCCGACCATTACTGAGAGACTATTTGAAATTGAACAGTGAAATAAAAAAATCTTATAGTAAATGTGGTGTGGCCAATAGAAAGTGCTGGAAATTATTTTTAGTTTTGTATCATTGCTGCCAGGGGGCGTTTCAATGATTTCAAATTGAAATTCCCATCTTTTGGACAATTTTCCTTAGTAATGTGCCTACTTAAAAAATTAAATGACGAGTAAACTGGCACACAACTTTTCCGTGTTTACTACATGGACGTATTAAATAAAATAGTTTATTTGCATAATAACTCAAAATACAATAGTTTTTGCGTAATAACTCAAAAAAATATAAAAATTAATATACAGGGTGGCCCAACGAAAAGGTAACAGACGGGTTTCTGGCCAAAGGGAATTTTTTTTGGGAAACGCAAAAACACTTCAATTTTTATATCAAGGGGGACAACTTTCGCTTTGATTTTCAACCTGAAGTGATTTCATCCCTTAGCGCTGTGAGAACAACCCCTAAAATTTAAATAGGGATGATGGGGCAAGTGATACGTCATTTGAAAAGTCTTTCTTTTCTGATTTCAGTGCACTAGTTTTTTTAATATTTTTTTTATTTTTAACCAAAAAAATTGAAGTTCGAAAATGGAAAATGAGGAAAGAGATTGAGACATTTAAAAACTCAAAAAGCTCGGACAGGTCAATTGTTTTTTTCTTAGAGAAGCTAGGTACTTTTACTGATACTTGACAACATTGTTTCACCCCTTGGGTACAGGGTAAACAACCCTTAAATTTTTAAATAAAAACAAGGGTTAATTTTTTCTTGTGTTAATTAATAAAACCAGTTTATGCAAATTCAACCCTTATTTTAATAAATGTTCGAAGTGCCTGCCTTCAGCTCCATGCAATAGTACACATTTTCATTAAATCGTTCCCGTACATTTTGCAACATTTGAGGAGTGATCAGGCGGCATTCATGTACTATAACGATCACGTAACTCCTCCAAAGATTCCGGGCCAGTGGAAAAAACTTTACTCTTTACATGACCCCATAAAAAATATCTAATGGGGTGAGATCAGGGGGAATGAGTTAATCAAAATCTGTATTATTACATGGAAGCTGAAGACAGACACTTCGAAAATTTATTAAAATAAGGGTTGAATTTGCATAAACTGGTTTTATTAATTAGCACAAGAAAAAATTAACCCTTGTTTTTATTTAAAAATTTAACGGTTGTTTACCCTGTACCCAAGGGGTGAAACAATGTTGTCAAATATCAGTAAAAGTACCTAGCTTCTCTAAGAAAAAAACAATTGACCTGTCCGAGCTTTTTGAGTTTTTAAATGCCTCAATCTCTTTCCTCATTTTCCATTTTAGAACTTCAATTTTTTGGTTAAAAATAAAAAAACGTAAAAAAACACAAGTGCACTGAAATCAGAAAAGAAAGACCTTTCAAATGACGTATCACTTGCCCCATCATCCCTATTTAAATTTTAGGGGTTGTTCTCACAGCGCTAAGGGATGAAATCACTTCAGGTTGAAAATCATGGCGAAAGTTGTCCCCCTTGATATAAAAATTGACGTGTTTTTGCGTTTCCCAAAAAAAATTCCCTCTGGCCAGAAACCCGTCTGTTACCTTTTCGTTGGGCCACCCTGTATAGTGTGTAGTATAGTTGTGAAATAATATACAAGGTATGTTATAAATATTTTTAATACTTTGTTAGTTTCCGGCTAGGACGGAAGTAAATTGGTATACTTACTCTTTTTTGTCATGGAACGCCCGGGAACGGTATTCCACCATCTGTTTTCGTCGATTTTTTTTAATAGCTGTTGGTCTAAATAAAATCGCCCTGTTATGAATATTACATAAAATTGGAAAAAAAAAATTTTATCGTTCCACCACCTTTTTTTACAAAAAGAGCACTGGGTATAGTCGTAGGCAGAATATGAGACGGTTGTGAATTGCTTTAATATTTAATTGACTGAATCATGTAAATACCTCGTTTAGCCAACTGTAAAAGAACATTTACAGGATTTTTGTGAGAGTAATTAAACAGTAAACACTGAAGAACTTTTCTCCCATAAAGTATCTATCTTGCACCAAAAACGTAAAGATTATGCAACAATATTACTTTTCTGTGAATAATAACAAACCTAAAGGAATAATTAGCAATTTCTATTGTTTTTTCCAATTATAAACCTTTACGTTATTAACGAAATCAAATTGAATTGAATGAAATATGTGTTGGTATGTGAAAATTTGAAAATGTTGCAAAAAATTAAAACTTTAGTGGATGTTAATGAAAAAAAAAATGTTTTCTGGTCTTGAGATTGTTCGGTAAGTTAAAATTGACATACGATGAAAAAACGAAAAATAAAAAAAAATCCATTTGGTGCCGACTTTTTGGCGAGCACTGTATATTGTGCTATATTTATTTTTTGAAAGAAGTGTTAATACGAAGTCTCGTGGCAACTGGCCAGAATTTTTTTATAGGCCTTAGTTTTAAATTTCGTCAAAATCGGTCTAAGTAGTTTAGGCTCCACAGCCATAACGTACGCATTCACCCACACATCCACGCACGCACCAGGGGGGCTCAAAACGTCCAGATTCATCAACATCTCGAGTTCGATTTTTTCGATTACATTACTTTCCCTAAATGTGTGTATATGCAAGAGAAAGTAAACAAATACGTCATTTACGATACCACAGATAATCTGTGACGATAGGTACTCATTGAATATCGTAATGTTGAACATTAATATTATCTACCTATTTGAACAGTAGATAAACACCTTTAGTATACTTTGTTCAGAGTTGGGACAGAAAAACCAGAAGATATACCTACAGTAACACTTTTAATTTCCAATTTTTCTTTGTGCTATACTAAGTAAAATTGAAAAAAACAACATGTACGAATGTGGATTTTTTTAATCTACCAAAAAGTTAAATAGGAAGCGTTTTTGTCTAAAATAATTAGGGAAGCAAATAATCGAATATTAAGATTTTTACATTGAAATCCCTGCCATGTCATGTTATGCTAATACCTTTATTCTTTCAGTGCATAGAAGTAACATGGTATCTTTCTGTCGACTTCCAATTGTTCATTATTTCACCTTTTCTGCTAATACCATTGAAACGTTGGCCAAAACCAACATTAGTGGCAACATTTTGTTTGATTTTATTGTCGCTCATAACTACCTTTGTGGTGGTTTGGATAAAAAAAATACGTGGTATACCTACCGAACCGTAAGTTTATCCATCTTACTCAAACCTTCTTTAACTGAGATATTGTGACATGATTTTATTTTTATAGCACGCACGATTATAGCACTTATTATTTTTCTTTCCTGCCAACGAGAGCATCAACTTGGTTGATTGGATTTATCCTTGGTTACATTATTTTTGAAGCAAACAGAGGGCAAGGGAAGAGAGTGCTGGAAAAGGTAAGTGACGCCAAACGTACTTCAACTTTGTATCTATTTTATTGTTCTTCATTAATTTGTGAATTCGTACATTTATAAAATCCTTGTTACATTGCAGAGTTTGGTAATACCTTTATTCCTGTCTGCAGTAATTGTAATAATCGTTTGTATTTTTGGAACGTATCATATATCTATTTCATCTTACAATCGTTTGGAAAGTGCCATGTGTTTGACTCTGATACGTCCAGCTTTTGCAATATCACTAGGATATATCGTATACTGTTGTCATCTAGGATACATTGGTAAGATTTGATTTACAGTTGAAGTGTCAATACATAATAATCAAGTCATAAACGTAAATTATGTAATTAACCTAAATGAGTACTAAAATTGCGGTTTCTGCGATATTTACCAGAGTAACTTTTAATTTTTTTGACTCCTCAAAGACCTGAAACCTGTAGGAATTAGCTAGAAGTATGTGGTGTAAAGTGTGAGAGACATTAATTACCGAAAAATGGGCGAATGTATCAGGCCAGCAGGTTTTAATCTCATGTGACCAATCAAAATTGTTCCACGTTCTTATATTACGTTCTGTACCTAACCTTACATATGATGTCCACACCCCGAACGTCCATTAAACGATTATGGAGTAATCGCAATCATGGAATTTTAAAATTTGTGTAGTTTTATGATATACAGGGTCTGGATATTGGATTCTGGATTTCGATGGGAGGGTGGTCAGAAGTTCACGCGCACGTAGGCCACATATTCGGGCCCTTTGTGCTGCCCCTTGATTAGAGTCGTTCGGCCCAGAAACGTCACTCACGCCATCTCACACGTGAGATAAACCTGAGGATGCTGGACGGGAGAGCGGCTCTTATATTAGTCATGTCCGGCCAGGATTCCCACAACATGGATTGTCTTGCTTCGACAAGTACGGGACACTCACAAAGTATGTGTTGCGCTGTCTTGGCGTCTGTGTAGCATCCTCTACAGGATGGTGATTCGACCAAACCCATGCAGTGCATGTGCTTGTTACGTTTACAGTGTTCAGAAAGTATATCCACAAGTAGCCGCAGGTTCTTTCTGGATAGTCCTGTGCAAAAACGCGCCAGGCTACGAGATGGTCCTCTGGAGGCCTCTATCGCGTGACGGCAGTCTCACATAAAGTTCTACCTAGCCTTGTGTTGCGCTTGGGTATCTTAAGTTATCAAGTTGTTTACAGTTGACACTGTAAGTGGGGAGCCGGCCCTGGACCATAAAACTAACAGTTGTTTTGAGGCCAGTCGGGCTAACTTATCGGCTTTTTCGTTGCCTGTTGTTCCAGCATGCCCTTTAACCCGTACGAGCTGAAGGATATTGCTGTTTGTCACTTGCTCTAGTACTTGTTAACACTCGGAAACCAGTCTAGAGGTGATTTTGTGCTTGCAGAGCGGCTCTGCTGTCACTGGAAATTCTGATAGTTTTATTCTTTATGCTACGCAGACCCAGAACGGGTTCCATGACGGCTGTGGGGTTTGTTCGCATTGCTCCCATGCACACAAGGCACGCTAGTCTTTGCACATGGTTACAGAGTGCTTTGGTTGTGGAGAATCTATTTCTAGGCCACCCGACAATTGCTCAATAACAGAACATAGGTCTGATCACAGCGCTGTACAGCCACAGGACAGCCTTTGGGGATGGACCCCAAAGTCTTCCAATTGCGCGGCGGCATTGCCAGAAAGCCATATTTACTTTTTCCGCTTTAAGCTGGATGTACTTGCTCCAGTTCAGTTTGTTGTCAAGTGTAATACCTAGATACTTCACCGACTCTGAAAACTGGAGGTGTTTTTGGAAGAATAGAGGAGCTCGAAGGTCCACAATATTCCTTTTCCTTGTGAAGAGAACTACCGCCGTTTTTGTGGGGTCACTCTGAGAGCTGATTGCATAAGACTGCAGAGAGCCTCAAACTTGCCGGTTATTAGGATGGATAAATCATCAGCATAGCCCCGCGTGTAGTAGCCGCTGCCGTTGAGAGAATAGAGCAGGCTGTTTACAGTTAAGTTCCACAGAAGTGGTGACAGCACCCCGGCCACTTTGGGGGCATCCTCTTACTACCGTGCACCTCACCGTTATGTCCTCTACGCTGATGTGCACTGCCCTGAGTTTCAGTAGCAGCACAATCCAGCTTCGTACGACGTCAGTTACACCACGATTGCGTAATGCAGCTTCTATTGTTTCAAAGATTGTTTTGTCAAACGCCCCTTCCATGTTTATGAATACTCCCAGGGTGGACTGTTTATAGTCAAGCGATCTCTCAATCCTCCTCACGATAGAGTGTAGGGCTGATTCAGGAGTGACGTCATCAAAGGTAATATCAGCATTTTCGTCCTTGGCCCGAATGCAATCGATTGGCGAAAACCGCATTTCGATAACTTTAATAGTTTTTGAGTTTAGAGCGTTACAAGGAGTGTGTACGGACAGACTACAGACTACAGACGACGGTATGCAGACTTTGCGTACCCGGGACAACCGTTTCCGGCCCTTGGTTCCCGGACTTTGCGTCCCCCGACCGTTTGGTGTCTATGACTTTTCGTACTCAGGAATTTTCATCTCCGGACTTTTCGTATCCGAGGTCATCATTTTCAAATGAGGAAACAAATAATTTATTAGTATGTATGACGAACTTCATTGTGCCAATTTATTTTAGAAATTTTCGTTGCCAGGACCTATTGAATAAAACCAAATAGACGCGTTTCCACATTTTTTAATAACTTCTATTATACTTACGTATACTATGCAATCAATATAAGACAGTCTTGTATATTTAATTACAAAGCGCATATCAATTACAATTAAAACTTACACAGGTACAAACACTAAACTTGGAATAAAATAGAAATCATCTATAAGTAAATGAGAAATAAAATAGGAAAGTAAATTGAAATTAAAACTCAATGTTATAAGAAATGCCACGCAAATAATAATCAATATGATTTCTATTACCATAATCACCAACAATTGCTATCAATCTTTGATTGAGTTGAGCGTAATTCTTATTTTTTCTATTTATTCTATTGCCCGCTTGCAGCTGAACGATGTCATAGTTTGTAAGTGACACTTGTCGTTTTAATAAATCTATGAACTTATAGATATTTGGAAAAGAGGTTCCACAACTAGGTAAAAAACCACGTTGCCATACTTCTACGGCATTATTGGTTCGGGCCTCCCCATCAAGTGTTCATAAACGTTCCATAAATTGATCGGGAAAATAGGATCTTGTCTTCGTCGACGGCCCCTTCTGCCAATATAATTATCTTCAAAATAATTTGCTAATACCATTGCATCTTGGGAAAAATCTTCATGTTCCAATAGCTCGTCGAAAACGTCGATGACACTCAATGGTGGAATGAAGGCTATAGCCGCTATCATACGTACAGAAATTGCAAATTCATGAGATTGCTGGTATAAAACTTGCAGACCTGCCAACTGGATTTTTCGCCATATGCTTTGTGTTAAATGAAAAAAACAACCAGAAACACGCACCTCGCCGAATTCTTGTTGAAATGCTCGAATGGCTGCGTGTTCAAAATCCAACATTACTGTTTGAGGGGTTGCATCGGGACAAAAGTTTTTTATTTCTTGTATCATTTTTGTATACGTTTCTGCCGTTTTATTTGGCAGCAGAACATACAAACAGGGTACCACAGTATCATGGTATTTCACGTGAATTGTGTACAGCTGCGAAAATAAATTTGGGCACGTGCGAAACGTTCCATCTGCAAACCACGATGAACAGGAAGTCAGCAGTTGTATGTTTTTTGCTGTAGTAAATATAAGCATCCTTCCGTGTGGTAAATCTTGATTGGAATCGTAATATTATAAGAATTGTGATTGTTCGCCATTTAACAGAATCTCAGAGTATCTCTTAAAAATATTTGTCAAGTTAGATGGATTACATCAATTGATATGAATTATTTGTATTTGTATTACTCACCTGTGGTAGCACTAAATTGCTGACATTTTCGGGAATCGGAGGTGCGCCATCTTTATTTCTTCTTTTTCTAATATTCCGTTTTGTAGTTTCTTTTGACGGAAGTATGGCAGCCACGTTAGCGTGAATTCCTTCCACAGCTGGCGACATAATTTGTTGCGGCGTTTCTTGGGTAGCGGACGTCCTTTCCCTTAGAAACTGCTTCACACGCAGAGCATCAGGACGAGCAGCTTGTGCAGCATGATTGTGCTCCATCGATACTTTGACAACTTCGTTCGACAGATTATTTGTCCAAATTCGACCCTTACACTGCCCACGTTTTTCACAAACCCAAATCGTTCTTTCCCCATCTTTGCTTGACTTACAGCGCGTATACACATAACTGTTATGTACAAATTTTATTTTATCTCTAATAGATTTCAAATTATTGTCGGTCATGATCAATACTGAAGTGACAAAACTAAAAGCTCACGGAATTTTTTTTTTCATATTTTGAATCTACGTATTCAGAAACGCAAAGATACGTAAAAATTTGCATAAGTCAATTTTTTTTTGGAACACTAATACAATACCTCCCTTTTACTTCGTAGTCAGGAAAAAGTGTTAAAAAAATCATTTTTAAAAAATGACTGCAACGCTCTATACTCAGAAATTATTAAAGTTATCGAAATGCGGATTTAGCCAATCGATTGCATTCGGGCCAAGGGTGAAAATGCTAATATTGATGAGGACACTTCCGGTATATGCTAAAATGGTGGCACTCATTTTTTTTAAAGAAAAAATTGCAGTTTATTACCAGTTTAAGAGTATTTTTCTCTGAATTCAGTAATATATTGTGCTATACTAATTTTTTGGAAAAAGTGTTAATACGCGAGAGAAGTCTCGTGGCAACTTGCCAGAATTTTTTTTTTTGAACACTAATACAATACTTCCCTTTTACTTCGTACTCGGGAAGTAAAAATAAGTTATATTTCTTCTTACGATGAAAGTCATCCAGTATGTTCTAGGTATATCTCACCAAGCTCAACAAAGACAGTAGAACTACAAATAAGTAATTATTTTTAGGCGCCATCAACACTTTTTTATCAAATCCGCTGTTTGAGGTGTTGTCGAGATTATCATTTAACGTTTACCTGATACACTACTTTGTGGTAAAATATAACATTATGTCAATTCGAGTGGCACCTTTTGTAACTAACTTTACATTATTGGTAACTATGTATTGTATTTAAAAGAGAATAATCTAATAACAAGAAATTTTTTAGATCAACGACTTGCCTGGGGTCACATTTCTTTCGCTAATCTTAGCCATTCTTCTCTCGTTGTCTGTTGAATTACCTGCTCAACACTTCGTAAACTTTTTAGTCAAACGTATACAGGAGATGGGTCTACCAAAGTTATCGAAATCTTAGCACAAATCCTTTGCCTTATTGAAATAATCAGTGCTGTTTCACTTGAACTTGTATCATAGAATTGTTAATAAAACGAATTCATAAATAAAGTTTACTCAATTGAGTGTTCTTCCTTTTCGCCGTTGACTTCAATCATACTATTAAATATGTCATTAACAAGACTTCCAGCACTAGTTAGCCAGAACCACAACTTATTGTGAAATAATAGAAAACTGTTCAACATCTGTGATTTTTGATTATTTTCTATTACGACAAATGTTTACATAAATATCGTTATGAGCCCAAAGACGAATTGTTTCAATGAAAGTTGAATAAGTGCGAGACTGCGAGCAAGGGAGAAACATTTAGAGAGAAAGGAAGCTCAACTATAACTTCGTTGTGTGAACCTATTTGATCAAATAAGACATTCAAATTTGGAGTTTTTATTTTGAGGCCATATTGATGGATCCATAATTTCATCATTATGGGTATAGCGTACCTCAGTTTTAAAGGACTAGTAGAATAGCAGTAAATAATTACCTTTGTGCTTCATTCGTTTCTTGGCTTCCATTGCAAATAACCCAGTTGACTGGCTCTTAAATCTGGTTCCTCATATTAGATTTCCATTGTAGTGACCATGCTGTCTGCAGGTGATTGAGTGGTAGATCATACATCACATGGTTATGGTTATATAGCTAATTTGAACAATATTTTTCAAATAGTCAATTTCCTAAATACAGATAGCAATAAATCCCAATAAGTACATATTTGTAAATTATTCAAAACTATTTTATGAAATCAGTTGAATAAGAGAAATTTAGGAAACTTAATGTAAGAGAAAATTGGGAAAGCTACAAAAAGTTGAATCTCCACGCGACTATGACGCAGTCACAGAGAAGATCGAGACCGAGAAGGAAAAAAGGCAATTGAGGGAGACACTCGGGAAGAAAACACCACGAGCGGCTTTGAGAGTGACACAACTGCTTAACCCATTTTTTTCACGTGCAATAGTCAATAAATGTGAATGAGAGTAAATGAAAATTATCCAAGGTTGCGATATAGTTTTGTACACTAGCGATGTGTGGAAAAGGTCGCTAAATATGGTAAGGTTAGACACAACCTGTTGCATGCACTAAGAATGGTCATAAGGTGTAATAAATTTTAAAATAGCTATAATGGCTATCCAATTTCCTATAAAATGTTGGCGACAGTATTACAGCATACGGAAACAATTGCTGATTAATTAAGAAATGGATTTCAAATTATTACGTAAATGATTTCCGTAACAAGATAAATATAAATTTTTATTTCCTAAGCCCATAGCCTCCATAATAGACTATAGACGAATGGTAATAATGGCAACGTTTTGCTTTATTTTGATGTTACGATTTAGAATATTTAGAGGAAAAATTTACAGTGCTTTCGTCGCCAACATTATTTTCAAGGACACTCAAAAACTATTTGTCCCAAGAAACAAAGTTTACCAAAGATTGTCAGATGCAATTAATGGATTTTGCATTGAAGCTTAACAAGGAACATCGATGGGCATTAGAAAGTAAGTAAGTTTTCTTTAGCTTTTATCACGAAATGATGCTTTTTACAGTGTACGACGCTAT
Organism: Pyrocoelia pectoralis; assembly: GCA_036250285.1. Classification (NCBI taxonomy): domain Eukaryota; kingdom Metazoa; phylum Arthropoda; class Insecta; order Coleoptera; family Lampyridae; genus Pyrocoelia; species Pyrocoelia pectoralis. The sequence goes on along the minus strand of JAVRBK010000030.1, from coordinate 27,043 downwards.
GGGAAAGCTTCCGTCTGGAATCTTGAATGGAAACTTTGTAGAAATGGGATCGTTTGATGAATGTATTAATATTGAGAGCATTCGTAAGAACAGTTCTAAGCTGATGGGAAAATACTGCTTGGGCAACCTTTACATTCCCAGTGAGTATGTAAGTATGAAAACTTTATAACAATGCATTATCCTCTACCCTCTAATCAGCATTTGAGTGATTTACGTTTGCTGAAAGATCTAGGTAATCAATAAATAATGAATTCACGTGATCCCGTACAATTGAAATAGGTAGTTCAAAATCCCATACGTACCACTCTGTATGTTAAAAATTAGAAAGAGCAGATGTGTAATGTTGCGACACAAAAATTAGACATGAAAAGCTCCCATCACCGAAGGAAGCCATGACAACGATGTCTGTCCGGTTTTCTGGGATGCTAAGGAAATTCTAAATCAATATCGATTCAGTAGCTGAGATTCGCTTATTCATTCAAATGATTTGCGTTCCCATCATCCGTAGTATCCCATCTCATCCCTATTCCCAAACTAAAAATTGTTCTAGGAAATCAAAGATCTCTATTTTATTTATTTTAGTCTCTTTGTATTTATTTAATTAATTTAATTTATTTAATTTAATTATTCGTACTTCAAATTTACAAAGTGATCATATAAGATAAAATTTTCATGGTTAAAGGAAACAAAATACGTGCACCCTCGACTGGGTTTATCGTACCTATTAGCAAAGATTATAATATAGTCTTTGGTATTAGAAATTCAACACCATTACACTCGCATTTGCAAAAAAACACCTTTTTTCTGTGACGGGAAAAAAAGTTTGTCATTTTATCTCTGTTGCTAGGTAACAAAATATCACTTTATAAAATTACTTTTTTGTACAACTGTCATTAAAAGTGACATTTTTAATGGCTGTCAAGAGGGTTAAAAGATGACGTTTACAGAGTAGCGTGTTAAAAATACTTTTTTCTACAAACGTCAAAAAATGACAAGGTTTGCGCATCGATAACAATATGCGAAGTGACTCTTTTTTTCACTTTTCTACGTACCATGACATCGTGCGCGAAATACTTCGCGCACTGCATGTAAACTATATATGAGAGTTTTCTTAAAATAATTGTCAACTTTGTCACGTTTGTAGAAAAAATTTTGTTTGCAACTCGTGCGCGAAATACTTTGGTGATTTCGCTTCCACTGACAAAGTTAAAGTTTTACTTTATCGCCGGCTGGGGCTAAAGACTTTTGCATCCATTGCGAGCAGAAGCAAAAGTCTTTTGCCTCCGCCGGATGTAGACCGTCTTGGGGATTTTCCCGTGGTCTAATAATGTAACTTGGTGTAATTTTTATAAATATGTACCTATATTATATCATTAAATAAATAAAAAAAATAAATAAATAAATTTCAAAAAAGTTAAGTCATCTAATTTTGGATGCTTTGTTCTCGCAGGCTATTTTCAAAATCTATTGAATATCTTAGTAACGCTATGCTATGTACGATTAAATGGTGTTTAGAACCTTAAAACAAGGGCAACGATGGGCATTAGAGACTAAGTTCTCAGGAGGTCTTAAAAAATTTGTTAGGGGGGGGGGGGGCTTAAATTTTTTTCAAGTAGAAATTAGAATATTTGAATTTTTACCTATTTTTAAATTAGTAAATCAATAAGGTATGCAGAATCACTCATGGGATGGAACATTATATTCCAAAAGTGACTGTGTACTGGTTTTATTGTGAGCTTTTAAGATTTTATAAAATGGATTTACGCGATTTATGAAATTCCAAGATAGTTTGCCCTTTAGTGGCGGCGCCGCAACTGTAAGTTCTCCTCAAATTTGTGTTTGTTGGAAAATTTCCGTGTAGCATGTTGAATAGAAACTTTATACAAATGCTTGAATAACAATAATCATGAATAGTAATGTAATGATAATGATAAAGCACGTTAAATTTATTATCTAACCATGTGACCAATTCTCCCGTATCTCGCTGGAATTTCTTCACTTTTCCTCTCCAATGTTTTATATCACAAATTCAGATAGTATCTTTCATTCATTCTTGCCTCCCTTCCGTGTGAGGGGTATAGCTTTACCATATGAACATTTATGAATCTTATTTTGATAAAAAATCGACACTTATTGTGCTTCAGTCGTTAAAATGGGAACCTGCGATTTAGCTTAGTCGATCTACAAGATGCCAAAAAACTAGTATGTTGTTTTTATTACTTTCTCATTTGAAACATGAAATCGATTCTATCTATGAAAAATATGCCATGATGCTGACGTTGTATAGCCCATAAAATTTCTATGTTTGTCAATAGTGAAAACAAAGTTTAGAAAACGTTGTTATACAGCAGTATTGTAGAAACACCCAACATCTGTTACGAATTCTAATGCAACAGTAATTAAAGTCAACGGCTCCAGAGGTATAAAAATAGACCTTCATGGAATCAAAGGTGTTAGTGTTGATACGAGTGTTGGAAGGCTTTATAACTGAAGTACCTACTGGACTTAGGAACTCCGTGGTTTCTTTTAGACGGTTTTACACTTGGTTTACTCTACACTGATTGTGTAATCCCTTCTTAGACACTTGATTGTATAAGAAGGCTTTCATACAGAGTGCCCATAGATGCGACACCTGCACGCTTTATATAGATCTTGCAGGAAGCTTTCCAGAAGTTCAATGCCACAGAAGATGTGCATAAAGGGTACATTGACATGCACGGTGAAACCCATTAAGAACATACAATTGAAATATTAATGTAAAGTGGGGAAAAAAAAAATTGAACCGTAAAATATACATGACCAAACAAAGGAAATGGATTGAACTATGTGCGGAAATAGAGAGGAACGTGTGGGAAACCGCGTACAAAAAGTGACAGAAAAACTAGGCAAACATAGTGGATCAAACTATAGAGCAAGCATTGTCCAACTATCGGAACGTAATGTGGCCGTGGGACCACCTCCTGGTGGTAAATATTGAGTATTTCACTGAGAGCGAAGTGCAAACCGCTGCCCTTGAAATAAAAAAGAAGGCAACCGGGCCAGACATATTCAAGATAATCAAGCGAAGATGGCGTATTCCTAAGACAATGAAAAAGGCACTTCTGGTCCTCATACGCTTAGCCTGTTACATATAACGATAAATCGGGTGGAACAACTTATCGTAATGCGGACTAACCACAGGTCCTCAAAGTAAATGGGAATTCGGCTTCAGAAAGAGAAGCACAATGTGTTCGCTACAAAAACCTAAGATAGTATCGCCAAAAATGAAATGACGAAATCGTGTTGGAAAATTGTAGCTGAGAAATGTGTCGATATGGACATGACTATAAGTACTTGTCGTCGTGGTTTTATGTTTCATTCATTAACAGAAATGTCATCATCAAAAAAACGATCGCCTATTTGGCAATATTTTGATTTAAATTGTGACAAATTTACTATCCGGTATCCGGCCGGATAGTGAAAACAAGGCCGGATACCGGATAGTTACCGAATATCCGTTTCGTCTCTAGTAATTTGTTCCAAGCGAGGCCCTATACTCACCAACAATTTTAAGGTATTTTTTTCCGTTTGCAAGCAAAAGAATCCTTCACAAGAAGGGCTTAGTGATTTTACGTTAATCGATAAATCCAAAAACTGATTATAAGGGGAGCATACATTTTGAAATTACCTGTAAAAGGTGGTTAAAATATTACAGAGCACGAATGGTAAATAATATCGATTTAAAACAAATAAAAATTTAAGGATTCTATTCTATTAAGTAAAACCTCAAACATTTTGAGATAATAACTTCCCGTTTTCGTGATTAAGTACGTTAATTACTTCCGTTATAGCCCTATCACTACCAATATATATTTACAATATAATCACATGTGATCACTTTAATAGTCATAGTGTAGATTATTGGTAATAATGACGATTTATTTTATTTTAATTTTAGGATGTAAAATAGTTATGGCAAAATATTTAGGGGAGCATTTTGGTATACTTTCGTCTCCAACATTACTTTCAAGGTCCATTAAATGGTATTTGTCACAAGAAACCATATTGACCGATAACTGCAGAATGCAATTAATAGATTTTACGTTGAGTCTTAACAAGGGCCGTCGGTGGGCATTAGAAAGTAAGTTTCCTTTAGCTTTTACCGAGAATTGACACTTTTTACAGTGTACGATGCCATGGGGAAGCTTCCGTCTGGAATATTGAATGGGAATTTTGTTGCTATGGGGTCTTTTGATGAATGTATTAATATTGACGAAATTCGTAATGATAGCACGAAGCTGATCGGAAAATATTGTTTGGGTCATCTTTCCATTCCAAGCGAATATGTAAGTATTGAAAGTTTCTGGAAATACATTTTGCCTTAAGCTTTAATCAGCACTCGAATTCACTTGTACTGAACGATCTAAGTTGCCACACGACATATTATTTCACAATACAAGTTATCTCTAAATTTTGAATTCGTTGTGCTCATTTTTGCCGCATATTATACGTTCTGTACATAGACAATAGAGGAGGTATTAAGGATATCATGCTCTTTCTAATAACTTGAAGTCTGGTGCCCCACACCGAGTAAACCGAAATTAAGTTATCATATAATTTTGAGCCCACTTTGCCATAAATACTACTCGTTTGCTTTCACCAAATGATTTAACGGAACGTCTATCGGTTAGCAATAGCAATCCTTGCTGCCGTGAACCTTATTAAGAAGTACTCGATTGAATAGAACAGATTCTCTACTAAACCTAAGATCAACAGATGAAAGAAGAGAAAACATAAAAATCATCAGTGTCTCGGTCGATTTCGTTTTCTTGTGTATCTTAGAACCATATACTAACTTTTCTCGAATTGATGGCATTGGATACTTCTGTTATTCTAAGAAACTTTACCATAAAGTCAGATGAGTCCACTTGCAGAAATCTTTCTCCAACTTTAACCAACATTCGATTGTAATTTGGTATATGGGATCTCCAATTACAGACATTTTTGTTCTTACTCGATTATCAAGTGCAGAAACTACCATCAATTTTATACAATTTGGCACGTTTGTATCCGCAGCCCTGCATTGTTAACTCCTAGTCATGCTAAATACCTTTTCAAGTAGAAAGGATTCTACCATTGTGCGTAACACGATATCGTATTTGTCCAAAACTACCTTCAACAATTTCAGCGCGTGAATGTACCTTTCCAATTGATAGTAATTCCAAACGGTCTATGGGCTATCTGGTATCTACTATTCTCTCTTCGACACCCGCAATCCCACCCTTTAACGCTTTGATGACTTCGGTTTATGTTGCATAGGTTAGAAATGGCAACACGAGCGCTCTCTATCGTTGGGCGAACCAAAAACGAGCTACATTGTTGAACTTTTTTTTTTTTGATATTATTTCCATTTATTATATTATGTATTTATAATATGATATATACATTCTGGAAATTACTGCCCACTTGAGGCGTAAAATGCCTGTGGTGTGGGCAGGAGTACTAATTCTAGATAAAGTCAAAAATTCAAAAATTACATAGTACCTTTAATTGAACTCAGTTCAACCTAATTAAACCTAGTTAATCAATATCAAAATTATAAATAAACCAAAAAATTGCTATTCTCCTTTCGCGTTTCTTCTCGCGTAAAAGCGTTTAATTGACGACGTTTCGGCCAGGTCGCACTAGCCATCTTCAGGTCTTTTTGTTGTGTGATATGGTCACACGAACAAAAAGACCTGAAGATGGCTAGTGCGACCTGGCCGAAACGTCATCGATTAAACGCTTTTACGCGAGGAGAAACCCGGAAGGAGAATAGCAGTTCATACAGCACTCGCGGAAATCTCAAATTCAACATATTATACCTACATATAAAAATGAAAGAAAATTTAAAAAAGATTAAAATATTAATAGTTAATGCTGGAAAAGTGTCTTTTTTAACAAGGATTTCCAATTGTTATAAGTTGCCTCTAAGATATTATTTTTTGTCGTGTCAGGCAAGCTGTTAAAAAATGCTATTGACCTGTACCTCCAGAAGCATTGGGCGGTAGAGGTATTTACCCTTACTGTCTTGATTTTAACGCTGGAGCTATATCTGGTCCTGGGACCTTCGTTTCTGCCCAAATCTTGACTAGTACCAGTTAGATCAAACTTGTTTATTTGTTTTTTTAACATTAATAAAACATTGTGTTTGTACAGTTTTTCAAATGTTAATAATTCCAGGCAGTTATATAAAGGTGCAGGAGAGTCAAATTTGCTTTTCTTGTAGATGATTTTTAAAATGGTATTTTGTGCAGACCTGATGGGGTTTAATGAAGATTGAAGTAGTTCTTGTAGTTCTTAAAGGACCGAATTTCTATTTTAGTTGGACCATGTCCAGTGTAGAACATTTTTCCGTATTAAACAATCATTACCTTGTTGAATCAACGTTGATGGTTGCAACCAAAATCCGTCAGTAGAGCCATCCAATCTATAGTTTATTTGGACGGCAAGTTCTTTTCAAACCATCATTTTTATACAAAAGATAGTAAGGTTGATGCTCTAATCATAAGCTGGAATGGTTGAAAATGTTCAGGGACTAGTACTGACCGTCAACAGTTTAAACCGTGTGTCGGCTTCGTCACTCTGAAAGTTCTCTCTTTGAATCTACATTGTGTGTTAGGATTATGGTTAACGCAAATAATTTGTAGCTCGAATCAGCTCATCACATTTTTTTATTTCTTTTTGTCTAATTCAATAGTAGTGAATATCTGATAACTGACAATCGACTCTATGTCATGTTAGATAAGCTCTAGTTTGCCTCTTGAGCCATAATTTCTTTTTCATTAGAACATGTATGAAAACATGGTCATACGCCATTTTTTACCAATCTATTTCATTTGTTCTGCCCTTAAATAAGTTATATTTTCCTGAAAAAGGTACAATTTTACCGTCTTACTTTCTTTTGAAGAAACTTTAGAACCAACAAGCTTTTCGAAAGATATTTGTTTTCGTTTGGTAAAGGGTAAAGGTTTTTTTTCCATTTGTGACTGGGAACTAAATAAATTGAAGACAATATGTACTTTTCTATGTGATTTATTATTTTTAAAATTGGAATCCAGTTCCAGTTCGTGTTCGACCAATTGTAAAAATGGACTTTATTTTCAATTGGTCGAACACGTCTTGCTTCCTGATATACCTACTTTTAACAAGCATGTCTTCCCAAACATCGTACCGCATTTTCTCCATAACTAAGAACTTAATTAATTTTACATCTCTCGTTTATTCTCTCAAGTAATTAAATAAAAAAATGTTCGTGCCACTTAAATTTTCACAATCGGCCACAATTTTCTACCTTTGTTTAAATGTAGCATTTTTCGCAATTTTACTCAATGGGGGCCCGTATTTATGAATGAAACAATCGAAATAGGAAAAGTGGATACCATCAATTAAGAGAATGAATTAGAAAGTCACCGGCGTAGATAAGGAACCAATATCATTGTAATCAATATTCAAAGTAGAAATGAAAAATATATAGGGCATTTGATTAAAAAAAAAATACAACAATAAATAATGTCCCAATTTGTTTGCATAGTCAATTTATAGTTTAGATGCAAGAGCCGTGGTTCTTAGCTTCCCTGCATTATACACAATTTAACAAATAGATCAGGCAGACGGAACAACTACCAAACTACGTGGAAGTACCAACACAAATGCGTTTCTCGGTATGTTTCCCAAATTCGTGTTCTGCTGCTGATATTGAAGAAATAGCAAAAGGAATTGGACTTAATTTAACAATAACCGAAAAAGTGTGCCAAACGAAAGAAACGCAAGTTCAAACAACTGTTGGTAGCTGGGTGACTTTGTAAGTAAAATCTCTTGAAAATCAGCTTATTGATACATCCTTATAGAGGTATTTCTGTTGTTATCCTGATTTTGATGATAGCGTCAACCATATACGAACTTACATGGAAGGGTAAAGTATAATTGGGGGAATAAGACTGCGTTATGATAAAAAACCTTAGGAAAACCACATTGGGCATTAAAATCATTTTCAGTCCGGACCAATGGAAAATTAATATTTGACATTGCTAAACGAGACTCGAACCAAGTATCATGTATTCATGGGTTGCGGACAATTGCTATGATAGCAGTAGTATCTTGCCACGTATGCTTCTTCCGATTTCACCAACTTACTACTGATAGCTACTATACCACTTACGTATTTATCTGTACATTATTAATATGCAATACCTTAAAATTTTTTTCAGTGGAAGCGGCAAATAAAAAATTTGCTTTTATTTAATCCAGTTTTAATAGTTGACGTGTTTTTCTTTATCAGCGGATTTCTGGTCTCGTACATGTTTTTACAAAAGAGTTCTCGAGGTTATAAATTTAATTTTATTTCTCATTACCTCGGTAGATACTTACGGTAGGTACCTATTGTAACGAATAAGTATCAACTTTAATTGAATGTGAATTGTTGTAGACTTACTCCACCGGTGCTAGTTATACTTTTATTTGCTTTAACTTGGTTTGAGTATATCGGATCTGGTCCAATATGGAATTCGTTGTATGATGAAATGAATGTGTGTCGAAAATATTGGTGGTCATACTTACTTTACATTCAAAATTGGACTTCGGCTTTGGTAAGTTTAACGATCTGGTGTAAATAACAAGAGCCCGTTCATTTTATGCACAACCCCAGTGCACCCACATTTGTAGCAAATCTTACCCAGATTAAATTTGAACGTAATTAATTTACATTTGTAGGATTAGTTAGTGTGAGTGACGTTTGAATGTTACTTTCTGCAAAATGTCGTGGCGGTTGCCCGTTTAAATTGTTGTTTGTATCAGGTGTACCTACAACTAACAAAGGGCCGACCATAATTCAGAGACTATTTGAAATTGAACAGTGAAATAAATAATCTTATAATGTGGCCAATAGAAACTGCTGGAAATTATTTTGAATTTTGTATCATTGCTGCGTTTCACTGATTTCAAATTAAAATTCCCATTTTTTGAACAATTTTCCTTAGTAATGTACGTACCTACTTAAAAAATTAAATGACGAGTATACTGGCACACAACTTTTCCGTGTTTACTGCATTGACGTATTAAATAAAATAGTTTTTGGCATAATAACTCAAAATAAAATAGTTTTGCGTAATAATAAAAATTAACATACAGTGTGTAGTATAGTTGTAATCAAAAAACGATTTCTGATTTTCTCCTGAAATAAGTGTATAGGTATGTTATAAGTATTTTTTAATATTTTGTTAATTTCCGGCTAGGACGGAAGTAAATTGGAATACTTATTATTATACTCGATTAAAAGAGAACTCAAAACGTCGAGAATTATCAACATCTCGAGTTCGATTTTTTTTCGATTGCCTACATTACTTTCCCTATGTGTATACAGGGTATTTTTTTGGGAGCTTTAGTTAGACGTTTCTGGGAAAGTTGTATAGGTAGGTTTTTGAAAATGTGTTTTTATAGTCCAGTCATTTTAAACATGAACATTGCAAAAAATCCTATGTTAGGTTTGACTTTTTTATATTGTTAGGTTCAGTCCCAGTAGTAAATACTCAATTTTGCAACTTCGAAAAACTTGAGGAAACAGGGGGGGGGGCCAAAAACCGCGATTTTTTCGGACTTTTTTCAGTTTTAGCCTCGTAGCTCCAAAACTACGAGTTATAGTGCAAAGAATAAGATAATCTTTTTTAAATTAGACTAAATTTGCTACAATTTGAGCCTAACTGGAAGTTTATAAGTGTAATAGTTTCCGAGATACAGCTCTTCAAAGATAGGCAATTTTTCCTAAAATCTTTTTTCAACGTATCATCCATGTTTCGAGCCAGATATTGCCACAACGACGTGCCCTACGACTCTTGTCACGGGGAAAAAATTGTAGGACATTTTATCACCTTTTATTTAAGCATAGATGCATTCCTGTGGGCCTAACAGTTCTCGAGAAAAAGACGAAAAACCGGAAAACAGTGAAATCCTCCACATATATGTAATAGCATTAGTATGATTAGAAGACATTTTCTGATTATTCTTATTTAGCCTAGCGAACGAATGAACGCTCAAAAAGGGCTTGTGGGCAGACTTTTTGATCCTAATGATTTTATTTCTGGGATGTGTTTGGTGATAATTATACGAAAAATCCCCGGCCCTACCGTATGAGCTAATTTCGTAGCGTAACAAAATTTGCGGATTTGTTTGGTTTTCCCTTTGTATCTCTTGAACAGGCGATCGTAGTGGGAAATGGCCAATTATAAAATAAAAGCTGCCTTGAGAAAATACTTTTGTTCTTTTCGTCAAACATTAATCCTATCACAAATGTATTTAGACAAGACTAGAGACCATTAAACATGGTGGCGCATAAGACTGAAATTGTTTGGCTAAGGATGCAGGTAATCTGTATTTAATAAATACTCACATATCAGATTTAGCTCCAAACCTCCCACAAAATTAGTTGTTATCTAGTGTCCTCTATTCCATCTTAAACTCAACGTTTTTTTAAAATAGCTATAACATCTAATCTATTTGAGATAAATTATTAAACTGTAAGTGTATTTTATAGGAAATTTTATGGTCTACAACTTTTATTCCAGCAGTTTTTGCTATAAACCTAATACTTTAGAAGCTAGGACACAACATTTGCCGAAAAACGTCGTGTAAAAACGATTTTTTAAAAAAATGTCAATTCTTGACAGCGAATATCTCTTCAACGGATAGAGATAGAGAAAACACGCATAGAAGCAAACTTGTAGAAAATTTAATCAGCTTTTATTTTATGATTGGGCATTTCCCACTACGATGGCCTGTTCAAGAGATGTAAACGGAAAACCAAACAAATCCGCACATTTTGTTACGCTACTTTTCGTATAATCATCACCAAACACCTCCAAACACATCCCAGAAATAAAATCTTTAGGATGAAAAAGTCTATCTACAAGCCCTTTTTGAGCGTTCGTTCGCTAGGCCAAATAAGAATAATCACAAAATGTCTTCTAATCATATTAATGCTATTACATATATGTGGAGTCGTAGCGATTTCACTGTTTTCCGGTTTTCCGTCTTTTCTCGAGAACTGTTAGGCCTACAGGAATGCATCTATGCATATAAAAGGTGATAAAACGTCCTACAATTTTTTCCTCCGCGACAAGGGTCGTAGGGCACGTCGTTGTGGCAATATCTGGCTCGCGAATCATGGATGATACGTTAAAAACAGATTTAGGGAAAAATTGCCTATCTTTGAAGAGCTGTATCTCTGAAACTATTATACTTACAGACTTCCGGTTAGGCTCAAACGGTAGCAAATTTAGTCTAGTTTAAAAAAGATAATCAAATTCTTTGCACTACAACTCATAGTTTTTCAGCTACGAGGCTAAAACTGAAAAAAGTCCGACAAAATCGCGGGTTTTGGTGCCCCCCCCGTTACCGCAAGTTTTTCGAAGTTGCAAAATTGAGTATTTACTACTGGGACCGAATTTTTTGTAGTAGTCGACTATGACATGGACCATGGCAATCCAGTTTTGAACAAATCAAGTGATACTAAACCGTCACCTGTAACAGGTTAACATAAGTTTTTCAATAATCGAAAAAAATGAAAAATGGCTTGCAATGGTTTTACATATTAAGATTTTTGGAATCTAATTGTTATTTATGGTGAAATGAACAGAATCGCGTCACATGCCTGTCATACGTTCATTGAGAGATATCCAGAAAGACCGCGTTCTAGTTAACGTACCATCCGAACACTGGAATGAAATTGTTTAAATTTTGGAAGCTTTGTACCACCTTACCTACAGTAAGAGTTTTACGAATAGGCAATGTTAAGGAACCAGGACTATTTTTTGGGGAACATTACTTGGTCAGATTTGGAAATTTTACGCAATATTGTTGTTCCTGCAACAGAAGAGCTGCCTCTGCAAGAATATGCTCAATACTGAAACAAGTCATACAATACTCCTCACGAGAACATTTACGAAAAAGAGTTTGTGTTTGGAACATGATGGCGCTCATTTTGAGCATGTGTTGAAGAAGACAAGGTTTTAAATTGATTTGAAACTAACAGGTGACGGATTGATTGGTTTAAAATTCGTTTGCCATAAGGTCATGGCCAACTACTAAAAAATCCGAAAAAATGGTATCATTGCAATGAAATGAGAATAAGTCAGAAACTATTAAAGATAGGGATAGGAACATGTAATACCAAAATATGGCCATTTTGATTCTCTATCAAATGCAATAGTAAGAAAATGGTCATTTCATTTAAAAAAACTGAGTTTTCAGTCTTTGAATTTTCTTAAATTTGGAGCCTCATAGGTGACGTCGTACGCAACATAACTTTTTTTAAGTACACCAAAAGAAAGCCCTATTCTTCCTTTAAGCGCTTGTGAAAACTCGGTTCACATAGCTACAACCGTTTTCAAGTAATGAATTCTTAAAGTACCGTCTGCATCCGCCTTTTTTTTAAATACATGAAAATAACTTAAAAACTATAACTTGTAGATATTGACATGTGAGTATCAAAAGTTATGAAATTTCACGTAGAATCCAAAAAGGCAATAAAAAATAGGGGTTGCAATTTAAAATAACGAAGTTGGTAGCTACTTCCGGCATTTCCGGAAGTGCCGCCATTTTCAAAAAAAAATTTAGATCGATTCGGCTTTTTGAGTAACCCCTTAGTACAAATTTTCAAAAATCTACCTATAAAACTTTTCCAGAAACGTTTAACTAACGCTCCCAAAAAAACACCCTGTATACACGTGTGTGTATGCACAGGAATCTAATAAAAATACGTCATTTACTATACTCAATTGAATGTCGTAATGTTGAACTTTAGTATTACCTATATGAACAGTAGATAAACACCTTTAGTATACTTTGTTCAGAGTTGGGACAGGAAAAGCAGAAGACATACAGTATCAATTTTAATTTCCAATTTTTCTTAGTGCTTATACTTTTCACTCAACGGCTATAGGTACTAAGTGAAATTGAAAAAAGCAACATGTACTTATGTAGATGTTTTTAATCTACCAAAAAGTTAAATAGGTAGGGTTTTTGTCTAAAATAATTAGGGAAGTAAATAATCGAATATTAAGATTTTTACATTGAAATCCCTGCCATGTCATGTTATGCTAATACCTTTATTCTTTCAGTGCATAGGAGTAACATGGTATCTTTCTGTCGACTTCCAATTGTTCATAATTTCACCTTTTCTGCTAATACCATTGAAACGTTGGCCAAAAGCAACATTAGTGGGAACATCTTGTTTGACTTTATTGTCGCTCATAACTACGTTTGTGATGGTTTGGATAAAAAAAATACGTGGTTTACTTACCGAACCGTAAGTTTATCCATCTTACTCAAACCTTCTTTAACTGAGAAGAATATTGTGACACGATTTTATTTTTATAGCACGTTCGATTATATCACTTATTACTCATTTTTTCTGCCAATGAGAGCATCAACTTGGTTCATTGGATTTATCCTTGGTTACATTATTTTTGAAGTAAACAGAGGGCAAGGGAAGACAGTGCTGAAAAAGGTAAGTGACGCCAAACGTACTTCAACTTTGTATCTATTTTATTTTTCTTCATTAATTTGTGAATTTGTACATTTATAATCCTTGTTACATTGCAGGGTTTGGTAATACCTTTATTCCTGTGTGCAATAATTGTAATAATCGTTTGTATTTTTGGAACGTATCATATATCTATTTCACCTTACAATCGTTTGGAAAGTGCCATGTGTTTGACTCTGATACGTCCAGCTTTTGCAATATCACTAGGATATATCGTATACTGTTGTCATCTAGGATACATTGGTAAGATTTGATTTACAGTTGAAGTGCCCATAGATAATCAAGTCATAAACATAAGTACTGAAATTGTGGTTTCTACCATATTTACCACTTACCAGACTAGTTTTTAATCTTTTTGGCTCCTCAAAGACCTGAAACCTGTAGGAATTGGCTAGAAGTAAGTCGTGTAAAGTGAGAGAGACATTAATTACCGAAAAAAGGGCGGATGTATCATGCCAGCAGGTTTTAATCTCATGTAACCAATCAAAATTGTTCCCTGTTCTTATATTACGTTCTATAACTAACCTTACATATGATGTCCACACTGCGAACGTCCATTAAACGGTTATGGAGTAATCGCAATCATGGAATTTTAAAATTTGTGTAGTTTTATGGTATATGTATAGGGTATGATCGCTTCAACGAAAATATTTTCGTTTAGTTGCATTCTTGATTCAATGAAAGTGGCCACTAGGGCTGTATTCTATAAGAAGGGCGATTGATATATATTATAATGTGCAAAACTATAGGTTCATATCTTCATTGAGTATTGAATATTTGAGTAAATAGTCAGTATAAGATTATGGTCTTTTTCAAGTGAAAACAAAGTTATAGCAGACTGTCAACACGATTTTCGGCTTGGGTTCTTGATTCAAATTGCAAACTTTCAATTTGTGCAACATCTATTTTGTGAGTTGGATAGTGGCAGCATTATCGTGTCTCTCCAGTTTGATCTTTCCAGCAGTGCATTTGATAGTGCGCATAAAGGTATCGTGTGTGAAAAACTTAGAGATTAGAGGCACAATAAATGCATCGCTACTCTCGCATTTAACGAATAGAACCCTAAATGTAAAAATAAGTGGTTCACTTTTTGACATTTTTGAAGTGGATACGGATACGCCTCAAGGTAGTGCCTTAGGACCATTAATCTTCTTACTCTTTATAAATAACGTACGGGAATATATTACAAGTGGTAAGCTTTTTATGTATGCCGTTGACAGGACAGTGGTGGTGAGTGCCGAGTAGTAGCTCTATCCGAGATGTGCGCGATGATGTCCAGAAAGTTTGACTGCAATTTGTTTCGTGGTGCGTAAAAAACGGATTAACGATGAACTATAGATAATAAGTCAGTTTTTATTGAAATTGATTCCAGATATTTATCAAACAATGCCTTCAATTTCTCAATTAACAATCATGATATCCCTAATGTATTTATCACCAAATTCTTAGGCATGAATATGGCGCCCCTATCGTATGGCGCCTTCGTGCGAGATACAAAATGGCCGCCCGCTAAACATGACCCTGGAAATATACATAATCTGCAACTGGCATGATTTGAGTAACAGATTTCTAGGGCCAGCAGTCACTGCTAAAGCTACTATGGACATAGAAGGTCTACAAACGACACCTGAGCCAATAACATTTACTTTTCATGAAAAATTTTATTCATAATTGTTTCAAAGTCTGTGTTGCCATCGTCCTCTTCAATTGTCAATACACTACCACGAAGAAAAGATCTGGAATATGTAGCAACTCCACCTCCTCTACCTAATTTACACATTACATGTAAGTAGGTAAATCGTATCCATTAATATAATAATACTTTTTATCCACGACTATCAGTGATTAATAAGTTATTGTCATTAGCAACGTGAGTAATGAATATTACTCACTGTTATTTTATATATTTCCATGGTAACCGTCCAATACAGTCAATTAGAGAATTTTCAAATAAATATTTAAATTGAATTAACATTTATAGTCGTGGATAAAGTATAGTATTCTACTCGCGTATAATGGCTATTATTCACGAGGTAATTTATGCCACTCGCCTGCGACCTCGTGAATAATAGCCATCATTATACGCTCGTTGAATAATATACTAATTATCAGTCGATTCCTTAATCCAAGTTTCAGTTACCAATATATAAACATCTAAACTGTAACCTAAACATAAAGGCATATTTATAGATCGGGAGATGTGGATAAGTGGCCATCCTAAGGTTCAAAAGTGCCGTGACTTGAAATAAAGAGCAATATGATTACGAAACCAAGTGCCCAATGTAGCTCAAACATTATTATAGTCATAGTAAAAACAATTAAAGCCTTAAATTTAGTTTTGTTTTAATTACAAAATATTTTGAAAAATTTGTGCAAATCACCACTTTATCCCATAGAGCGGGGCAAAGTGGTCACCCATATTTTGGGGCCAAGTGACCAAGATAAAAGTATTGTCAAGCAATCTCACATGTGATAAAACTGCAGTACTTTAGCATTTATTACATATAAAATACAGTTTAAGAACATAGTTCGCATGTAAATACATGGTTGTCTTCATCGCATCCGCCACATGCTTCATGCGACCACCTTTTGCACACTGAGCAGCATATCCAACCCTCTCCTTTTTTTGGATTTTGAGAAAAGGCTTGAGCAGTAGAGACACTCGACATCTTCCTGCGCATCATCATCACTGCTCCTTGTGCATCTTTAACAGGAGTTCTTGATTTCTTTGTCGCAAACCTTGCTTTCAGTCTTCTTGCTATCAAAAACTTGTCTTTTAACTACTGCTGGTTTTTTAAATTCCTTTGATATTTCTAGTTCATTCTTATAAGGACTGTCTGTGATTATTGCAGTAGAACCTCTTTTTCTGCGTTTATGTTTAACATTTTGGAATCGGAACGACTGACGAGTAACCCCGAGCAGCTTAGTCTCACTATTTTGGATATCATGCATATTTTGATCAACAGGTCGATTGTTAGTTTGCGAGGTTGAAGGAATTGGATCTGCTACTTCATTGTCTTCGTTGCCTTCATCATCGGAATTTTCATTTTCCGGATCTTCCCTAACTGCAACATCTCTAACGGTAACTTCAGCTGCAGCAAAACCTGCATCATTGAACACATGTGGATTATATGGAACAATTCCACAATGTTTAAATCCATTTATAGCTATTTAAAGTTTTTATATGTGTAACATGCCCATCTAGTTTTAACAAGCAAGGGTCTTATGTATAGGTTTCGCCTGCTTCAGAAAATGCTCAAACCATTTAACGAAAATTTCCAGCTGCATCCATCCTGATTTGTGACAGGCGAATTCAGTCCCAGGTGGAGCTCCGTCCATTAACTCTTCTTTCGTTCTCACTCTAGGAAAAATTATCAGTGGGAGAATGAATGAGCCACCAGCAGACATGCAGACCACACCTGTTCATAAAACTCCTCTTTACGCAGACGTGAGACAACCTTTACCTCGTCTTTTAAGTGGAAAAGTTTTGCTCGATTTAGACTGCACAGTTGTCACTCCCGTCTCATCTACATTAAAAACCCTCATTGGTCTTTATGGGAATCGACTAATAGTGCATTCATTTAAAAGAGCAAAAAACTTATTAACACTAGGCTTATTGAAGGCTCTAGCTCGGGCTGCACTTGGCTTCAGGTGTGCGGAGACTAATTTCCGGATATCTGTCACGAAACCCCTTTAACCAATCATCCCCAGCAAGCTGGGTCTCTTTGTTGTAGTAAGTATGCCGCAAGCCGTTTTTCTCAGCTAACTGATATCCAAGTGATCTAACGTCTTTTTTCGTGAGACCACAAAATCGAGTTTCTAGTACTTGGATATGTTGAACTATTTCTTCTTCTTGTTCCAAACTAAAAACTGGGCGAATAGAACTTTAATATTCCCTTTAGCAACTCTATTTTTATCTAGAACTCTTCTTTTGAGTGTATTTCGCGGAACATTATAAGTTTTACTGGCTGTTTGGAATGGCATGTGCTGTTCTTTTACGGCTTTGATTGCTGTGGTGCGATAGTCTTAGGATTCCATAATCCCTAGTGTGACGTTCTAATATACTTCCTTGGCGTTTTCTGGAAATAATGTTTTAGGTTTACGTAGATACTTATACAAACAGAGTACCTACCAATGACTTTTGAAATAAGGTAGATATATTAACGCGCAGTGGGGAACACGGTCATGTCTTTATTAAATAGGTAATAAGGATTCATGCACCAAGCATTGTAAAGAGAAAGAATAGTAGAAGAAGTAAATTCGTGGTTGAAAATTGGTAAAACATTACCTTCATACCACGTCGAGTTAACTACGTCAAGCAATTCGTGTTTATTATTCCAAGGTACAATGATTTTCACTGACCAATTTTTTACCTTTTAATGACTACCATTTTATTTTTGACTTAGGTACGTGAAATAGCAGACTATATGCATAAAAAAGAATAAATAGGATGTTCCCTTGAAAATAAAAAGGATTCCGTAAACGAAAATATTTTAATTACGAGTGGGTACTCCATAAACTTCTAATGGACGGTCGCGGTACACGAATTCCTGCTAGGGAATACTGCTTTCACTTTGTAATAATAGATGTTTTCTTTTTGCATCGCCACAGGGTTAGGTAAAGTCACAATCATCACGTGATTGAAGTGCCTTGTGTCAAGTAGACATTTCTGCTTCAGGTTAATATAAAACTTAAATAAAGCTTTAATAGGGTTATTGAGAACTGAGTCAAATTATTTTATAAAACGAATGGTGTGTTATTGACAGAGCTGACTTATGTCTACCACAACGTGCAAAAAGAAAACACCTTATGTTGCAAACTGTGAATACATACAATAGTATATTGAAAAACAAGTGTCACAATGAGACCTTTTGCTGCACGAAGGCCAGGGTTGCAGACCGACTGAAAGGCGGCAAAAAGTAATTGTGACCCGTGTTTTTCAAGCTATTTTTTCTATTTCGTACGAATTTTCTCTAAAATATTTATTAATAATTAAAGGTAGGTAATAAAATTGTTTTAGTGATTTTTTTTTAAATTATGTTGGCAATTCTAACATTTGTCAAATCAAATTTAAAATTTCAAGTTGTACTTAATCATTTGTTGTTAGTTTCTGAATTCAACAGATATTTACCTATAAAGTTCTTTAACTTTGTTCCAATTTATAAATTAACGTTTAAATATCTAAATTAACTGTAATGTAAAGTAAAATAGTCTTGTCATCAAAAAATAATATCTAATGGTTTGGTTGACAGTGTTGCAAACTTAAAACAAAATACAATCTCTGTAACAGTACGGAAACAGAACTTCTTTCCGTATCGTTTTCAGTACGAGTATAAATATTAAATAACCGTCGCGAAATAGAAAAAATAAATTATATTTCTTCTTACGATGAAAGTCATCCAATATGGTATATCTCACCATGCTCAACAAAGACAGTAAAACTAGAAATAATTATTTTTAGGCGCCATCAACACTTTTTTATCAAATCCGCTGTTTGAGGTGTTGTCGAGGTTATCATTTAACGTTTACCTAATACACTACTTTGTAGTACAATACAACATTTTGTCAATGCGAGTGGCACCTTATGTAACTAACTTTACATTATTGGTAACCATGTATTTTATTTAAAAGAGAATAATGTAATCACAAGAAATTTTTTAGATCAACGACTTACCTGGGGTCACATTTCTTTCGCTAATCTTAGCCATTCTTCTCTCGTTGTCTGTTGAATTACCTGCCCAACACTTTGTAAACTTTTTAGTCAAACGTATACAAGAGATGGGTCTATCAAAGTCATCAAAATCTTCGGACAAATCTTTTACCTTATTGAAATAATCAGTGCTGTTTGACTTTAACTTGCATCATAGAATATTGTTCATAAAACGAATTATAAATAAAGTTTACTCTCCTTTTCTCCGTTGACTTCAATTAAACTATTAAAAAAAATTTATATGCCGTTAACAGCATAGGCCACTTCCAGCACGGAATGGTGACTTAATAACAGTGCTCGACTCTATGGAAACCAAAAAAGTAAAACATAAATCCCGTACTTAGCCAGAACCACAACTTCTTATGAAATAATAGAAAACTGTTCAACGTGTGCGATTTGTCATTGTCGGGCGGTTGCTGGCAATTTAAGCAGTACATTGCCCTCATTCAAGAACCATGGATTGTTAAATCAAGGGTTTCCGGAGTTGTGGGCACAAAAGCAGCCGTTTTTGTTGATAAACGGCAGGAAAAACCTAGGACATGTTAAAGCTCTCCTACTGCCACTCCTGTGTGGTCGTGATGTCACGGCTATAGCGTTAGTTGTGACATAGAGGGTAGAGCTGAACTAGTTGTTGCTTCTATGTATCTCTCAGGAGATTCTATCAATGTATCTCCCAGTAACCAGATGGTAGAGCTGTGAGAAAAACAACAAGCGCCTCATTATAGAGTGTGACTCAAACACTCACCATACTACATGGGGGAGCACTGACGTCAACCCTAGGGGTAAATCGTTACTTGAATATTTGACAAGTACTACCCTAGAGCTACTCAATGGGGGCAGTGAACCCCCCCCCCCCCCCCTTCTTAATTACCCGAAGCCAGACTGTGATTGACAGAATTCTGGCCTCAGTGAGCACATAATGAACTGGCAAGTTACTTCTGAAGCGACTATGCCAGATGATAGAATGATTTCTTTTCAAATTAACTGCAAAGAAGCCGTCCAAAAGGGTTATTCCAACAACAGGGTAACGGATATTCCCCTCTACAAACATCTCTTTGGAGAAAAACTTAGAAAGCACCCTTCTTGGAGATGTCTCTCGAGCCCTGCCAACTTACATGACGAAGTGGATCTTCTTTCCGAATATATTATAGAGTCATTTGAACACCCATACCCTCTGAGAATTGCTAAGACACCCTATAACCATCCATGGTAAGGCAAGGGGCTTGAGAAACAGAAAAGTCGGATCGGCAAACTGTTCAATAAGGCAAGGAAGACCAAAGCCACAGCCGATTGGAAGACCTACAAAGCTATATAAGAAGGATATTAGGAGGCGGCAGAGAGAGGCGTGGAAAAGTTTTTGCGGCTCTATAGAATCCACCTCCTCAATATTATAGATGTTTCTTGGTTTTAAAGTGCCTCTGATGCTAGATAGAGATGTTTCCTTATCGAAACTGTTGAAAAATTGGGACCCAAATGAAGGCTAAATAGCTTTTCGAGTAGTAAAGGCTCCACCATTGTGTGTATTCTAACATGGTATCGCGGACTGTCTTAATTTGTTAACCTCAAGCCGACCCTATAAAGCTTTGATTACTTGGTAACACAAGCGCTGGCCATCGCATCGTTGGGCGAACCACGAGCTGAACTTGTAGTTCTTATAGCATCGAATTTCTATTGCAGTTGGGGCCATGGTCGCTTTCAGAGTAGAACATTTTTCCGTTTTACATAATCATTACCTTGTTGACGGTTGCCAACAAAATCCGTCAACATTTCATCTAATATCTGTATGTTGGTTTAAATCTGGATTCCCCTTTTTGGAAGTAGACCTATCGCTTATTTGGAAGGGGAGTTCTTTTTCAAACGATTATTTTTATACGAAGGTGACATCCTAATAACAAGCTTAAATGGTTAATAATGCTCAGGGACTACTACTACTCCTCGTTTAAACAGTTTAAACCGTCGGTGTCGGCTTCCTCACTCTGCAAATTCGCCCTTTGAATCTACATTGTGTGTTAGTAGGATATGGTTAACGCAAAAATAATTTGTAGCTCGATCCAGCTCATCATATTTTTTATTTCTTTTGTCTGTTTCAATAGTAGCACATTTCTGATAACTAACATACCACAACTCCGTGTGTGTTTTCCAGAACATATTTCGCTATACTAATTGGCGAATTTCAATAAAACACTTACACATAAATAAATAGTGATTCAGATCAAATTTGTATGATAATAATCGGCTCAATACTTTTATTTTATAAACGTTTAAACGTGACGCTACTAAACTTTTTACCCTGATAGCAGTACGTTCCCAACAAAATATTGAAAATATGAAATTTAAAGTTACAAAGTTCTATTATTAATTTGATAATCAGATGCAGCTTGTGATCTCTCTTCTTCCACTTTTCTTCCTACTAGTGATCATGGGGGGCAATTTTTTTACTTACTTGCGCCCAAGATAGCGGTGAAGCAAGAGAACACCATTTTACTGGCATGTGGGAGATACATCGGAATAATAATGCAACACTTAATGGAATTGAAATCCTGTCGAACATATTCAATGGAGAAAAAAATAGTATTTGCCAACGTAGTTATTTCCATCCTACCGTCTGAGGGATTAAGCGCGAGAAACTACCCGCATTCCTACAAACAAGCATTTAATCAAAGAAGAAGAACTTGTTTAGGTACAGCAAAGCACTAAACAAAAAGGAAGACTCATACAAAATGGATTAGAAGATGAATAGGATTTGTAGGTCTATTTTCAATTATTTTGAAGCTATTTGGTCTTTCAAAAGGTTTTAAGGCTTTAAGGTCAGGTGACATGAAATATTAGGTGTTCTCTTATCCCCAAGAGTTACGGGAGTGGGTTACACCAAGAAAGTCATTCCAGTAAAGTTCACCGGGTAATGGAAACAAAATCTTTAAATCAAAAAAATTGAACACAGAAATCGACTACAACAGGGTAAACAGCGCTAGCTCTGAATAACCCTAATAGGAAGATGGGTAGGTACTTTTAAAGAAATCATACAGGGTGACTTAAATAATATGTAATATTATTTATCTAATTCCGTTAATAAAAGTGATAGTTTACGTTGTTTTTTAAAATTAGGTAACGTGATCTTTTTCAAAACTGTCTCATCACAGTTATGTAAAGTAGTTATGTAATAATATTACACAACTGACAATTTAGTCTAGGAGCCCACGACACTAAACCTGTCATGATAGGTCTCCCAAAGTTCATACATATAATTCGTCATGTCATTCATAGGGGAACACAAAATAGCCCTGCTGCCATGTCTGGGGCCGGTCAGCCCTACAAAAATAAAAAAAATAAAAAAAATATTTTTCTAGGTTTCTGACATGTTAAGTCTCCCGTATTCTGATTGTTCCTCGAGACAGAGGAGGGGTAGTACTATGCGAAAAGGTAGTGCTGCCAGCCCCCCGATAAGTCGCATCGGGTTGCTGCCGAGAGATAAGCGACACCTCGCACCCAGGTGTCTATCATCATCGACCTCCTCAAAAAACCAAAGTTTATCTGAAAGATCATCAATTTTTGTGTAAGAAAAACCACCGCTGCCTTTTCCAAACAGTGGAGAAAATGGCGGCAGCAGCGTTTGAAAGTCGCCCTCCGCGCAACCGAATTTGGCGTTTCAATTCGGTTTTACCAGCAATCGCCCGGTTCTTTTCGATTTGTATTATTGGAATACGCCTGCCACTATCACGAACAATGAATTTTAGGTGTCGTTGATTGTTTAAACAAATGAAATCGCATATTTTATGTCATATTTTTCGATTTTTCAACCGCTTTCAATGTGTTTTTTTATACTTTCTTATGTCTTTCGTTACATTTCATTGTAAATTACTTTTCTTCGGTGAAAAAATATTAGGTGTCATTGTTTCAACGAATAAGATTCCATAAATTATTCCAAAGTCGGGGATTTTTCAGCCATTTTTTGGTCATTTGATTTCTCGTGCCCCGTACAAATCTCTTCCGCTTTATGTCTTTAAATAAAGACTACCTGAAACATGCAGATTTTTTGTCTATATATTTTTAGCAGAAATCGGGTCTTCTACCCTACATTGTAAGAGTCCGGCTGTGCTATTCAAAACGGTCAGAATAAAAAGGGGGGAGGGCGCTAAGGGCTTAGACGTTATACCTGCTCAGTGGCTCAGGTTCGTAAAGGCCGTGTCGCTGTCCGTTTTTGAAATCTTACATCTCTCTAAAATGGGTTGTTTTGTTTGCAAAAAGTGTGGCGATGTTACGAAATTTACTGAGAGAACATTAGACCAATGTCTAACTATTGTCGCGTACCGGAGGAAGAAACGTTTCAAATACAGCAACTCATCATTGACTTGTGAGAATAGTGTCAATTTTGGTTATCACTATGGGTGCTACAGAATTTTGCTGTTTTGAAACAAAAATACCAAGAAGAACTGGAAGCGCTGTTTTCTTCGAATGCAAATGTAAGTATAAAAACATTATGTGTATAAAGTATAAGAGGAGGCTTCAATATCTCATTTCACCCATTTCTGCCTTTCGTGTTTCATATCTCGTTCACAAATGGTACAGTCCAACACATCCGCCTCTACGGAGAAACTCCGTCCTGCAGAAAGAGGCATTCCAGGAAGTCCATCTGCTCAGAGGAACTAAGATGATTCCGCGGCTGGAAGGAATGGCGTGGCACCTGGTGTAAGTTTTTTCCACCAAGTGCAATTGAAACGGCAGAGTTCATCTATTTTACTGTATTATTATTATTATTATTATTATTATTATTATCGGGACTTCTTTGTTAATAACAGTTCACGCTGGTGTTACAATAACACCAACAAGCTCGCGTTGCACTAATACTGTGTACAGGAAATTGTTGAGGACACAAACCCCGCTCCCAGTACGTCAAAATCCGCACCAGGAGATCTTGCGAAGGAACCTGGAATATCTGAACCATGACGACCTCCACACCCGCGATCTTGCAAACCGTGAATCCATCGACGTCGCCGTCTGCATCTTCACCAACAGCGATGGAAATCGAGGAACCGGCGGGCCAAAAAATGCCTGAAAAATCCCCGACTTTGGAATAATTTATAGAATCTTATTCGTTGAAACAATGACACCTAATATTTTTTCACCGAAGGAAAGTATGTAATGTACTTTGAAATGCAGCGAAAGACATACCTAAGAAAGTATAAAAAACGCATTGAAAAATCGAAAAATATGACATAAAATATGCGATTTCATTTGTTTAAACAATCAACGACACCTAAAATTCATTGTTCGTGATAGTGGCAGGCGTATTCCAATAATACAAATCGAAAAGAACCGGGCGATTGCTGGTAAAACCGAATTGAAACGCCAAATTCGGTTGCGCGGAGGGCGACTTTCAAACGCTGCTGCCGCCATTTTCTCCACTGTTTGGAAAAGGCAGCGGTGGTTTTTCTTACATAAAAATTGATGATCTTTCAGATAAACTTTGGTTTTTTGAGGAGGTCGGTGATGATAGACACCTGGGTGCGAGGTGTCGCTTATCTCTCGACAGCAACCGATGCGACTTATCGGGGGACTGGCAGCACTACCTTTTCGCATAGTACTACCCCTCCTCTATCTCGAGGAACAATCAGAATACGGGAGACTTAACATGTCAGAAACCTAGAAAAATATTTTTTTGTTTTTTTTATTTTCTTAGGGTTGACCGGCCCCAGACATGGCAGCAGGGCCATTTTGTGTTCCCCTATGAATGACATGACGAATTATATGTATGAACTTTGGGAGACCTATCATGACAGGTTTAGTGTCGTGGGCTCCTATACTATA
Organism: Pyrocoelia pectoralis; assembly: GCA_036250285.1. Taxonomy (NCBI): domain Eukaryota; kingdom Metazoa; phylum Arthropoda; class Insecta; order Coleoptera; family Lampyridae; genus Pyrocoelia; species Pyrocoelia pectoralis. Next base: position 1,973 of record JAVRBK010000030.1, on the reverse strand, counting down.
TAAGTAATTGGTTAATTTGACAAAATTCGATGTTTGTTTCCATAGCAACCATGAACTTAAAACTACTTGATTTCAGATTAATGTTCTCATTAAAAAATCAAAAGGTAGATACAATTACGGAATTAGATAAAGTTTTGTACTTAACACGTTATGAAAAAGTCTAATTTTATTTGACTCATGTAATTTGCAAAACTCGCTCGCTTCGCTCGCTCGATTTGGCAAATATTACATTTCGTCAAATAAAGTTAGTCTTTTCATAACTGGTTACGTAAATAACTATTACATTATTCTTTCCAAATGGGGAATTCTATTAAACATTGGTAGGTATGTTTTCTTCTTAAACAACGAATGTGGTTTTTGAGCAGTTTGACATTTTGTAATATAGAATTTCTGGTTAAACTGTTCTCGGTCGTAAACTTTGAGATGCGAAATGTAATTGTCCAAAATTGATAGTTTTTGAAATATTCAGAATGGTCACTAAAGGACCTGCTATAAAGGTCCGTGATTTGTGAACTGGTTTTGACTAAGGGACCAAGGTATTTAGGGGCACGCACGCGCTATAATGATTGCTTTAGAGAACTCGAAATTTGGCGGACATTTTTTACAAAAACCAGAGGCGGAATTATGCTTCTGCCGCGTAGGGGTGCAAGACAAGTGCCGCTCCATCGCATCCTTCACCACAGGAACGAACTAATAGAACTTATTTATGCAAGTGTGAAGTCGAGAAAAAATTTTTTATTAAAAGAAATGGAATCCGTCACTGTCTAAATAAATTATCGAAATAGTTGATTAAGTATCAGTAACGGAAAGGTTATCGGGCAGTAGAATTTCGTAAAAACAGTTTCTGAATTTAATACCAATTATTAATGCGAAGTTCAAAGCCATGACGAATACGTTGTATACGTGGGTTATGAGCACCCCTTGCGCTTCTGTTCATCTTACACAGGCGGCGTTGGGGATAGATCTAAAACGTGAATACGTAAACATATGGAAAGGTGAACAATTCTCTCCAACATTTTTGAAAGTGAGTGCGTTACATATCAAACGAACAATATAACCCTCCATCTAGATTAATCCACAACATAAAGTTCCGACATTGGTAGACGATAATGGGGTAGTTATGTGGGACAGCCATGTAATCAACATTTATCTATGTAGCAAATACGGAAATCAAAGTTTGTATCCTAATGATCTTGTGAAACGATCTCTAGTCCACCAGATGTTATTCTATGATGTATCGGTAGCATTTCCTTTAACTCGAAAGCTAGTTGTTTGTATACAGATATTTTTAAAACTAATTTACTAGAGTAGGATGTTACAGATTACTTATGTAAAGGGGAAAACACCTTCAGCGAAAGATTCAAAAGACGTTTGTGCAGTATTTGATATTTTGGATGATATATTGAAAAATCGTGAATGGTGTTGCTGGGGATGAAGTGACTTTAGCTGATTTAGCTTAATACCACATGCTACAGGTTTAAATGTTTTAATACCTGGTGTACTCCAACATCCGAATGTTCAAAGATGGATAAAAAATGCAGAAAAATGGCCTTTCTATAATGAAAATGTTAAATGTATAGAAGCATTTGTCAAATTTCGCGATGAAGCTATCAATGCGAAGGCAAAACTATGATAATCTGTTTTAGAGACGTACTTTACTATGAGATATTATTTAGTGCATCCTAGGAATTGTCATTCTCACCCCAAGAATTATTATTTTTACCCCAAGAATTATTTTTTCTACCTTAGCTTTTTAATTATTTTGGTCCCAATATTTTTGATTCCAAGAATTATTATATTAGCCCCAAAAATTATTAATTTAGCACACATATATAACTATTCTTTTGACCCCAAGATTTTATTCATTTTACCCCAAGATTTTATTTATTTTACCCCAAGATTTTATTTATTTACTTATTTTATAGAAGTATTTGAAACTAAAAAAAAGCCACCCTAAACGTACAGGCGCTTAG
>JAVRBK010000029.1:82500-85803 GCA_036250285.1 Pyrocoelia pectoralis | reverse complement strand
GCGGAGCTCGTACCGAACAGCCGCCGCCAGGCTCGTAAGAACAGCGGAGCTCGGTGCGTCGACGTTCCCGACGCGCTACCATAGTATAGTTGAGACTGAGCGAGACGACCGCCGCGCACGGTCGGGGAAACGCCCCGTTCGCGCCCAGACGGTCGCCGAGCTCGCCTGCTCGACATCTTGCAGGACTTCGGTGCTCGAGCGGCCAGAAAAGGAGTCGGCGGATGACACCAAACAACAGCGGAGGCCGCTGCTTTGCATGGCCACGAGGGCGCGGACGGGCGGGTCTCTCGCCTTGCGGGCCCCCGACGCGGAACAGCGGAGCTCGTTTCGAACGCCCGCCTGGCTCGTAAGAACAGCGGAGCTCGGCGCGTCGACGATCCCGACGCGCTACCATAGTATAGTTGAGACTGAGCGAGACGACCGCCGCGCACGGTCGGGGAAACGCCCCGTTAGCGCCCAGACGGTCGCCGAGCTCGCCTGCTCGACATCTTGCAGGACTTCGGTGCTCGAGCGGCCAGAAAAGGAGTCGGCGGATGACACCAAACAACAGCGGAGGCCGCTGCTTTGCATGGCCACGAGGGCGCGGACGGGCGGGTCTCTCGCCTTGCGGGCCCCGACGCGGAACAGCGGAGCTCGTTTCGAACGCCCGCCTGGCTCGTAAGAACAGCGGAGCTCGGCGCGTCGACGACCCCGACGCGCTACCATAGTATAGTTGAGACTGAGCGAGACGACCGCCGCGCACGGTCGGGGAAACGCCCCGTTAGCGCCCAGACGGTCGCCGAGCTCGCCTGCTCGACATCTTGCAGGACTTCGGTGCTCGAGCGGCCAGAAAAGGAGTCGGCGGATGACACCAAACAACAGCGGAGGCCGCTGCTTTGCATGGCCACGAGGGCGCGGACGGGCGGGTCTCTCGCCTTGCGGGCCCCGACGCGGAACAGCGGAGCTCGTTTCGAACGCCCGCCTGGCTCGTAAGAACAGCGGAGCTCGGCGCGTCGACGACCCCGACGCGCTACCATAGTATAGTTGAGACTGAGCGAGACGACCGCCGCGCACGGTCGGGGAAACGCCCCGTTCGCGCGCCAACGCTCGCCGAGCTCGACGGCTCGACACCTTGCAGGACTTCGGTGCTCGAGCGGCCATAAAAGGGTTCGGCGGATGGCATTAAACAACAGCGGAGCCAGCGACTTTGCTACCTCTGTATGGTTCGACTTGAGCGAGACGACCGCCGCGCACGGTCGGGGAAACGCCCCGTTAGCGCCCAGACGGTCGCCGAGCTCGCCTGCTCGACATCTTGCAGGACTTCGGTGCTCGAGCGGCCAGAAAAGTAGTCGGCGGATGACACCATACAACAGGGGAGCCCGCTGCTTTGCATGGCCACGAGGGCGCGGACGGGCGGGTCTCTCGCCTTGCGGGCCCCGACGCGGAACAGCGGAGCTCGTTTCGAACGCCCGCCTGGCTCGTAAGAACAGCGGAGCTCGGCGCGTCGACGATCCCGACGCGCTACCATAGTATAGTTGAGACTGAGCGAGACGACCGCCGCGCACGGTCGGGGAAACGCCCCGTTCGCGCCCAGACGGTCGCCGAGCTCGCCTGCTCGACATCTTGCAGGACTTCGGTGCTCGAGCGGCCAGAAAAGGAGTCGGCGGATGACACCAAACAACAGCGGAGGCCGCTGCTTTGCATGGCCACGAGGGCGCGGACGGGCGGGTCTCTCGCCTTGCGGGCCCCGACGCGGAACAGCGGAGCTCGTTTCGAACGCCCGCCTGGCTCGTAAGAACAGCGGAGCTCGGCGCGTCGACGATCCCGACGCGCTACCATAGTATAGTTGAGACTGAGCGAGACGATCGCCGCGCACGGTCGGGGAAACGCCCCGTTCGCGCGCCAACGCTCGCCGAGCTCGACGGCTCGACACCTTGCAGGACTTCGGTGCTCGAGCGGCCATAAAAGGGTTCGGCGGATGGCATTAAACAACAGCGGAGCCAGCGACTTTGCTACCTCTGTATGGTTCGACTTGAGCGAGACGACCGCCGCGCACGGTCGGGGAAACGCCCCGTTAGCGCCCAGACGGTCGCCGAGCTCGCCTGCTCGACATCTTGCAGGACTTCGGTGCTCGAGCGCCCAGAAAAGTAGTCGGCGGATGACACCAAACAACAGCGGAGGCCGCTGCTTTGCATGGCCACGAGGGCGCGGACGGGCGGGTCTCTCGCCTTGCGGGCCCCGACGCGGAACAGCGGAGCTCGTTTCGAACGCCCGCCTGGCTCGTAAGAACAGCGGAGCTCGGCGCGTCGACGACCCCGACGCGCTACCATAGTATAGTTGAGACTGAGCGAGACGACCGCCGCGCACGGTCGGGGAAACGCCCCGTTCGCGCGCCAACGCTCGCCGAGCTCGACGGCTCGACACCTTGCAGGACTTCGGTGCTCGAGCGGCCATAAAAGGGTTCGGCGGATGGCATTAAACAACAGCGGAGCCAGCGACTTTGCTACCTCTGTATGGTTCGACTTGAGCGAGACGACCGCCGCGCACGGTCGGGGAAACGCCCCGTTCGCGCCCAGACGGTCGCCGAGCTCGCTTGCTCGACATCTTGCAGGACTTCGGTGCTCGAGCGGCCAGAAAAGGAGTCGGCGGATGGCATTAAACCGACAGCGGAGCCCGCTACCTCACGGTATAGTTCAACTGCACCGAGACGACCGCCGCGCACGGTCTTGCTGCAAATAATAACATTTTGGCGCCGGTTAATACCCAAAAACTTTGGAAATCTACCTCTTGGAATAGGAAAAGCCGCTGCAAATCGGCAATTGTGGAGATATTTCAGATGTAGTTACAGATTTGCATTCCTCATGTTTAGACGCATCAGTGTGCGAAAAGTTCGTCCAATTCCTTCAAATAATAAACTTTTGGCGCCGGTTAATACCCAAAAACTTTGGAAATCTACCTCTTGGAATAGGAAAAGCCGCTGCAAATCGGCAATTGTGGAGATATTTCAGATGTAGTTACAGATTTGCATTCCTCATGTTTAGACGCATCAGTGTGCGAAAAGTTCGTCCAATTCCTTCAAATAATAAACTTTTGGCGCCTGTATATACCCAAAAACTTTGGAAATCTACCTCTTGGAATAGGAAAAGCCGCTGCAAATCGGCAATTGTGGAGATATTTCAGATGTAGTTACAGATTTGCATTCCTCATGTTTAGACGCATCAGTGTGCGAAAAGTTCGTCCAATTCCTTCAAATAATAAACTTTTGGCGCCGGTATATACCCAAAAACTTTGGAAATCTACCTCTTGGAATAGGAAAAGCCGCTG
>JAVRBK010000029.1:57500-77500 GCA_036250285.1 Pyrocoelia pectoralis | reverse complement strand
TCAACACCCTTTGGGGCCATCGCAATGCTTTGTTTTAATTAGACAGTCGGATTCCCCTTGTCCGTGCCAGTTCTGAGTCGGTCGTTTGTCGGCGGTCGAAGGGGGTAACGTCCCGAGCGTCGCGAGACGGAGAGGGACCGGTTCCGGAACGCCGCGAAGCGAACCTACCGCCGGAGTCTCCGAACGCTAGCGCGGGGCCCCGCAGCTTGACGTTTTCGCGGGCGGCCTGCGAACGCGGTACCGAGGTCGGATCGACGAACGCCCCCGCTAGTGAGACGGACGCCGCCTAACTCGGTCCCGGTCTTTGGCCGTCGTCCGCTGCCGCGCCAAGCCCGACGCGCCCCGGCCCTCAGAGCCAATCCTTGTCCCGAAGTTACGGATCTAATTTGCCGACTTCCCTTACCTACATTATTCTATCGACTAGAGGCTATTCACCTTGGAGACCGGCTGCGGATATGGGTACGAGCCGGCACGGTCGCTCCTCGTAGCCCTCTCCCGGATTTTCAAGGTCCGAGGGGACGATCCGGACACCGCGGCAATTGCGGTGCTCTTCGCGTTCCGAACCATATCTCCCCGCTATGGGCTTCCATGGATCTCGAACGCTCATGCAGAAAAGAAAACTCTTCCCGGACCTCCCGACGGCGTCTCCGGGTCGTTTTAGGTTACCCAGACGAACTCTCAGATGAGGGCCCGAATAGTGGCGGTTCCGTTGCCGGGTTGCGGAATAGGAACCGCATTCCCTTTCGCCCCTGAGGCGCGACATGATACGTACAACTACTGCTGCCGGTACGGGCGCGGCACGTTCTCGTGCGTGCGTGCGTGCGCGCGCGCGAGACCCAACACGCGGTGTGTGTTGTACGCTGCGTCGTCGAGCGACGAGCGTACGTGCACTCTTGCGCGCGTGTTTAGTCGTCCGAACGCGCGACACGCGTGACGCGTGCGTCGTCGCCGCGTACGGCGGCGTGTCGTCGATCTCGCGTGTACGCGCCTCATCGACGTCGGCTTTCGCCTAGCGGCTTAGGATCGACTGACTCGTGTGCAACTGCTGTTCACACGAAACCCTTCTCCACGTCAGTCCTCCAGGTGCTCGCTGAAGTATTTGCTACTACCACCAAGATCTGCGCCGACGGCGGCTCCAGACGGGCTCACGCCCGGTCCTTCTGCGCTCACCGTCGCGACCCCCCTACTCGTCGGGGCCTCTCTTTGCGCCGCGCCCGAGGGCGCGACGCGCTTGCCGCCAACGGCGAAGTATAAGCACGACGCTTAAGCGCCATCCATTTTCAGGGCTGGTAACTTCGGCAGGTGAGTTGTTACACACTCCTTAGCGGATTCCGACCTCCATGGTCACCGTCCTGCTGTCCTGAGTTACCCATTCGCGCGCGTGAACTCGACGAAGCAACATCGTTTGTTGAACGCTCCGCAATAATTATTATTGCGGCGGCATTTTTCCAAATTAAAGTTTGCAAGTTTAGTTTTAGTGCGGGTTTTTAGTGTTTTCTTAAGTTTCGTTGTGAATTTTTATTAGTTTTTATAAAAATAAAACAATAATTAATTAAATTATTTTAAAATTAAAAGTGAACCGCGAGTGCAATCGCGAAAAGTGACTTTTGGTGGCCCGAAAGGGCACGGGGGTGCACAAGGATTAGGGGTAGAGCTGATACAAACTGTAAGTAATTTTGTTTTAAATATTTTTTACTGCTTTGTGGAGGTTTTTACCCGATTTTGTGGACATTTTTAATATAAAATTTTTAATATAAACTTTGGTAGAATTATTATAAAGCGTAGAAGTTAAACTAACGTAAATTAAATTAGATAGAAATAGAATAGGTAGAAATTAAATTAAATTAGGTTAAAATAGAATTAAATTAGGAATAATTTAGGTAAAGAAATAAAATAGGTAAGAAGCGCAACCCCCGTAAATAAATTTAAATAATTTAAATAAATTTAAATTTAAATAAATCATTCCGCTAAATTATTTGCTAAATTGTAACCAGTAATTTCAATTTTCAATTTAAATTTTAACCCAAATTTTGCTTTTAACTTCACTTTTATTCGTTTTGCATTTTGTTTAAGTAAACTTCAATTTTCTGCTAAATTGTAATCAGTAATTTCGATTTCAATCTTAATTTTAACTCAATCCACCCAAATTTTGCTTTTAACTTCCCTTTTTATTCATTTTGCATTTTGTTCAAGTAACTTCAATTTTTTCCTTACGAAATTAATCAATTACTGAGGGTTTAATCTAACAAAGCCGCTTCAACTAGTTAGTTAGTTTAGTTAGGGAACTTAAGAATTAAATAAATTAGATAGAATTAGAAAAATAGATAGAAGAATAAATTAGGAATAAATAAAGGAAACAAATAGGGAGAAGCGCAACCCCCGTAAGTAAACTTAAACAAATTTTAATTTAAATAAATCATCCCGCTAAATTATTTGCTAAATTGTAACCAGTAATTTCGATTTTCAAATTTTAATTCAATCTATCCAAATTTTGCTTTTAACTTCACTTTTATTCATTTTGCATTTTGTTTATAAGTAAACTTCAATTTCCTGCTAAATTGTAATCAGTAATTTCAATTTCCATTTTAAAATTTTAACTCAATCCACGCAAATTTTGCTTTCAACTTCACTTTTTATTCATTTTGCATTTTGTTTAAGTAAAGCTCTTTTTTCCTTTCGAAATTAATCAATTATTTAGGGTTTAATCTAACAAAGCCGCTTCAACTAGTTAGTTAGATTAATTAGGGAACTTAAGAATTAAATAAATTAGGTAGAATTAGAAAAATAGGTAGAATAATAAATTAGGAATAAATAGAAACAAATAGGTAGAAGCGCAACCCCCGTAAGTAAACTTAAACAAATTTAAATTTAAATAAATCATTCCGCTAAATTATCTGCTAAATTGTAACCAGTAATTTCGATTTTCAATTTAAAATTTTCAATTTAAAATTTAACCCAAATTTTGCTTTTAACTTCATTTTTATTCGTTTTGCATTCTGTTTAAGTAAACTCCAATTTTCTGCTAAATTGTAATCAGTAATTTCGATTTTCAATTTTAATTTTAACTCAATCCACCAAATTTTGCTTTTAACTTCCCTTTTATTCATTTTGCATTTTGTTCAAGTAACTTCAATTTTTCCTTACGAAATCAATCAATTACTTAGGGCTTAATCTAACAAAGCCGCTTCACATAGTTAGTTAAGTTAGTTAGCTTATTTAAAGAAACATTTATTTTCCAATTTCTAACTTTATTAATTCCTAATAATTTTTAATACATTTTTTCGATTTAAATTTCAAATTCAGTTTCAAATTTCAATCAATTAAATAAATTAAATTAAGTTAAATTAATTTTTAATAAAGATAGTTAAAGTTAATAGATAGGGAAAGTAGAATTAGGAGATAATAGCGACATTAAATTAGGTAATTAGAAATTAGTGCAATAATCGACCATTACCCTTTATCATAATTGCCCATTACTTTCTAAGATAATCTATAATAATAATAGTATTACATTAGTAAAATTAGATCCCGTCAATCATAATTAATAAGCTGATAATGATAGACCCGACTCATCAACTGCGATTAGATTCTCATTTCCTTTAATCTCAATCAACTATTAATTTACTTTCTAATTACACTTCATTTTACGTTATTTTATTTAATTTCCTTTTACTTCATTTTTAATATTATTTTGTATTTTATTTTATAATTTTATTTTATACTTTTATTTCTATTTCCATCTTTATTTTTATTATTTTTATTTTTATTTTTATTATTATTATTTTTATATTTATTTTTATTTTATTTTGTTAGGTTTATTTTATTTCATCTCAAATTACTCGACTTTATTTCGTTTATCTTACTTTTATCCCGATTAATATCATTATATTATTTTATATTATTTTAAGTTATTTTATCTTACCTTTACTTACTTTACGCTACTTTTTGAGGGTTTAATTATTCGGCTAATCTGGATTATTCGGTTGTTTATTAAATTTGACTCTAAGTTATTTGGCGAATCTTTACGGTAGAAATTCTTTCGAACGCTTCGTTACAATTAGGCGCGCTACTTACCGTTTAGATTATTTGCGTCGATGGCATTATGAGGGAATAGGATTAGTATCAGAACTATCGTTAGGATTATTATTAGAATAATTATCGTAGGTATTACTATTAGAATTAGACTACCGCGGGAATAGGGTCAAAGGTTAAAGAAAACAGGGTTGGCGTGGATGCACGTCCGGGACGTGTCCACGCCGAGAGGGGAAATGACCAAAATACAGGCCAAGGAAGCTATGGCGAGCGGAAGTGTCGCAACGGACGTCGCGACGGACGTGCCGACGGACACCACAGATAGGGAAAGTGATAGGGAAAGCGAGGCGAGGGGGCCAAGCGTCGTCCCCTCGTCGCCGTACGTTAGGTTGGACGGCCAATTCACAGAGGTTATGGGAAAAAGGGGAAAGAGGGGCAGCACAAGGGTCAGGGAAAGTAGGGCAAACGAGGATCAGGAAGAAAGAAAGAGAGCAAAAAGCGGTAAGGCCTTAAGGGAAGGGTTGGAGGAACAGGAAAGGAACGCGGAAATAATAGAATCGGAAATAGAGAAGAGGGCGAAGGTGGCGAAGGGTAACGGAAAGCAGACCCTAGACAGGACGCTAGAGAAGGAAGTAACGGCGCTGTGCGCCTACGCGCAACAGCTTATACCCGACGACGGAACGAAATCCTTTACGGTAGATAGCAGGCGACAACTGAGAACGATAATAACCAGCTTGGGCACTAAACTGGGAGTTCTAATGGGCACAATCGGGGAACTGAGAGCGCAAGGAGCGAAAAAAGACGCGGTCATAGAGAGAACGAGGGACGAAAACGCGATGGGGGCTAGGGTAGCAGGGGCGGGGGTCAGCTACGCCAACGTGGCGAGTCAGGGAATGGCGGCAACGACATCCGCGAGGGCGCCGGTTAGGAACGAAGAGCGACGACCGACGACGCACAGCGTCAGCGTCGTTCCCGTCGACGACAAGGTGACGGCGGAACAGGTCTCGACGATGCTCAGGGAAAAGGTCAATCCTCTGGCCCACAAGGTTGTGATACGGAACGTGAGACGCACGAGGGACGGGGTCATAGTGGAATGTACGGGGAAGGAAGGCGCGGAGAGACTGGCGAGAGTAATAGGGACGACGACGGAGGGTGCGCTTCAGGGAAGGGAAATAAAAAAGGGTTTGCCACGCGTGCTGCTGAGGAAGGTGGATAAGGGACTAAGTAAGGAGGAAGCGATGAGGCGGATAGTGGAAAACAACACCGAATTGGTCGACAGCAGGGGCGGTAGAGACACTTTCGCGGGCGAAATGAGGGAAAGGTACAGACTGGGAGGTAAGGGCCACAACCCCTACGTGGACATCGTGTACGAGGTGCAACCGGCACTGAGAAGGGCGATCGTGGGAAAGGAGCTGTGTCTGGGATGGAGTAGCGCGTGGGTGGAAGATCACCTTTCGATCCTCCACTGCTACAGGTGCTGGGGAGTGGGCCACATGGCGAAATATTGCAAAGACGAGGAAGAGAGCTGCGGTAGGTGCGGCGAGAAAGGGCACCGAAGGGGAAACTGCCTAGCGGAAACGCCGAAGTGCTCGATGTGTTCGCGGGCGAACGACACGAGAAGAGGTGCGAAGTTAGATACGAGGCACGAGGCTCTGCACCCCAGTTGCGAGACGATCGAGCAGTACAGAAGGGGGGTGGAATCTAGGATAGACTATGGATAGGCGCGAGGGACACTTGCACGTAGATAGGGAACCGCGGGCGGAGGATAGGGGGCGGGCTCCCCCAGTTAGGATGGCGCAGGTAAATTTGGGGCGAGGGAAGGCGGCAACGAACAATCTAGTAAAGCTATTGAAAACGGAGCGTATCGATATCTGCTTAATCCAAGAGCCACACGTTAAATTCGGGAAAGTGATCGGGATACCGGCGGAATACGAGGTAATAAGCGGGGGGTCAGACGGCGGCGTAAAGAGTTGCATAGTGCACCACCGCGACGACATAGCGTCCACGACGATTACGCAGCACTCGGACGATCTGATAACGGCGGTCGAAATTCGCACCAGGCTCGGGAGCCTAACGTTCAGCCTAATTTCCGTGTATTTGCCACCGGGCGGGAACGCGCAGCGGGACGAGGAACTCGTAAAGAGGTTAGACGACGCGTTAGAAGGGGTCGGGGTAGGAAGAGGAAAGCGCGCGATCGTCGCGGGCGACGTGAACGCAAAATCTCCCCTGTGGGGCGGTAACGCGGAAGACGCGAGGGGCGCGAAGATGGCGGAGATGATCGAGGCCAGGAACCTGGTCGTGTTCAACGAGCCCGGCGAGCCGACGTTCGTCGGACCGGCCGGAACCAGCCACGTCGACGTCACGTTCGGGACCGAGGAGGACTATAACGACGTCGCGAACTGGTGCGTGAGCGATTTAGAGACGCTGTCGGATCACAAGCTGATAACGTGGGAGGTTAACAGGGACGCGGGGCGAAATTACGAACGAGATATTTTCCGGTATTGTAGTAAAAGGGCCGACTGGGACGTTTTCGACGAGACGTACGAGGCGGGAGTACGCGACGCGAGGGAGATGTCGGAGCGCGAGGACGCGAACGTGGAAGAGTGCGCGGCGGCACTAAATCGAGCGATCGAAAACGCGTGCGAGGCGTCGATGCCGAAGAAGAAAAAGTTCAGGAAGAGCGTGCCCTGGTGGACGCCGCAACTTACCGAAAAACGGCGGGAAGTAAATAGGCTGAGCCGAAGAGCGAGGAAACCCTCGGCCGTTCCCGGAAGAACGGCGACGAGACAGGCGGAGTACAGAGCGGCGCGAAACGAATACAAGGCTCAGATAGAGACGACCAGGACGGAGAAGTGGAAAGAGTATTGTACCCTCAGTACCGACAAGGACCCCTGGGGCACGGCCTACAGGATACTCAGAGGGAAAAGGGCGGGCGCGAGATCCACGGGTACGGTCAGGAGACGGGACGGGTCGACGACGACGGGCGCGCTCGACACCGCGGAAGCACTCCTCGAGAACTTCTTTCCGGCGGACGATAGGGCGACGGACGGACCGGTACACCGCGCGATACGACGGGCACACGAGGCGGCGACGAGAGGAGGACCCGACGACCGAAAGATAGAGAGGGGCGAGATAGGTAGGGCGCTCGACAGGATGGACGCCAGAAAGGCGCCGGGGGTAGACGGAGTAGAACGGCGGACGCGGCGAGGAGAGCGTTCCGAGCGACACCCGACCTGTGGGAAAAGATATTCAACAAATGTTTCGACGACGGTAAATTTCCCGAGTGCTGGAAGATCCACTCGATGAGGTTCATTCGGAAACCGGGACGAGACGACGACCCGAGGGACGCGGGGAGGTACAGGCCTATTAGCCTACTTCCCGTGGTGGGAAAAGCTCTGGACCGAATCATAGCGACGAGGCTGGAGTACCACCTGAAGGACAGAGGCGGAGGCGGACTAATTAACGAACGACAGTACGGCTTTATGCCCGGGAAGACGACGATAGATGCCGTAACCAGGGTGGTACGGAGCATAAAAAGCGCGAGAGCGAGGGACGAATACTGCGCGGCGGTGTCCCTCGACATCAAGGGCGCATTCGACAACGCGTGGGTCCCCGCGATAACGTGGGAGATGGAGAGACTGGACGTTCCGAGGAACCTCATCGAGATAGCGAAAAATTATTTCACGAACAGGAAGGCTCGGGTGTTGCTCGTGAACGACGAGGTCGAGCGAGGAGTGGAGAGAGGCTGTCCTCAAGGCAGCTGCACGGGGCCGGTCTACTGGAAAATTTTATACAACACGATCTTCAGGGTGGGATTGCCGAACGGGTGCGAACTGGTGGCATACGCGGACGATACGCTCCTTATAGCTAGCGCGGCACAGTATAAGACTCTGAAGGCCCGCACCAACGAGGCGCTGGACGCTCTCAGGGAATGGGCCGAAGAGTACAAGTTGGAATTTAGCGCGCGCAAATCGGAAGCCGTCTTCTTCGGAAAGCACGTCAGGCAGCAGGCGCCGTCGTTTAGGTTAGGGAACGAACGCATTAGATGTAAGGAGAGTATCAAGTATTTGGGACTCAGGATAGACAACAGATTAAATTGGAAAGATCACATTAGGTACGCGGCAAATAAGGGTAAGCAGATAGGGAATAGGATAGGGGCCGCGGCCAGATTGACGTGGGGTATAAAGGGTCGCGCCCTGAAGGCGGTGTACGAGGGAGCCATCCAACCGGCCATGCTCTACGGAGCGGTGGTATGGGCGGAAGGGTGCAAGGTCAGGGAAGCGCGGGCGCTCCTGAGCGCGCAAAGGACGCTGGTCGTCAAGGCCGCTCGGGCGTACCGAACGGTATCGACGGAGGCCGCCCTCGTCATTGCAAATGTACTGCCGTTTGATTTGTTGTTGCAGGAGACGGAGATGCGGGAGACGGCCAAGACCGGCGGAGTCAGAGGAGCGGCGGTGATGCGCGACATCGGGCACGACGGAAGAGCGGTGGAGAGAAAGGAGACCCCCTACGATCTGGGCCACCCTGCGGAAACGGCGCGGACGCGGGCGTTCGTCGACGGAGAGGAGGGAGCCGCCCGGATCAAGATCTTCACGGACGGATCGGCGTCGGACGACGGCGCGGGAGCGGCGTTCGTCGTCTACGACGGCGAGACCGAAACCGGAGAGGGGAAAAGAAGACTGGAGGATGGAAGCACCGCCTTCCAGTGCGAGCTGATGGGTATGATGGGCGCGCTCCACCACATCATCGACGACGGTAGGATCGGAGAGGCGTCCCTGCTGAGCGACTCCAGAGCGGCACTGCAAGCGATCTGCCGCACCAGCGGAAGACCCACCGAGCTGGTCTCGGCGGTCATCCGAAAGCTGAGAGAAGCGGAAGAGCGAACGAACATCACACTGCACTGGGTGAAAGGTCACGACGGGATCGTGGGCAACGAGAGAGCCGACCAACTGGCAAGGGAGGCGGCGCGGGACGTCGCCCTCCCGATAAGTTACGACCGGATGCCGGAGAGCCGACTGAAGAGTGCGCTACGCTCCGCGACCTTAAACGCGTGGGAAGAACGCTGGAGAAGGGCGGAAACGGGTCGGCTCACGTTCGCGTACATACCCAGTATCAGAACGAGACGCGAAACCGTACCCATGCTGCTGGACAGCCGAGTGGTGCAGCTGATAACGGGACATGGCAACTTCAATTCCTACCTGTGCAGGTTCGCGAGAAGGGAAAGAGGAGCGGAGGCTTGCGAGTGCGGCGGCGGAGACGAGGATGCCGCGCACGTGACGTTCGAGTGCCGCCTGGAGGAGGGAAGCAGAGGCGCGGCGGACGCCAGACTGGTCGCGAGAGGACTGCGCTGGCCGCAGACCCTCGACGCCGCTACAGAGATGGCCGGCGAAGGAGAGTGGTGGAGCGAGCTGGGGCGCTTCGCCGCGACGGTGGACAGGCTGCGGAACGCGGTAGCGAGACAGCAGTGAAGCGCGGGCTAGTGCAAGTGAAAGTGCGGGTCAAAGTGTGCGCGAAAGCGAAACCGCGAGCGAAGTGATGTGAAGGGGAAGTGGGATAGGGTGGTGTCGAAGTGGCGGCTTCGTGCGTGGGGCCGTCGCGACGCGGCACACTAAGAACGGGCGCAGGCCTCACTTGCGCACACCCACCGGGAGAGCGGCGCTTGGACTCCCGGCGGGTTAGAACTAGGCTAAATTTAGAATAAAAACGGGCGGATTGCAAAACGCACAACCCAAACGGGCCCGTGGGGTTGCAGAGCTCCCGAGGGTTTAGATTTAAAAGGGGCAAGTGCGAGGGGATCGTAGGGGCGGAGACGCACAAACCTCGACAGCTCGAGAGCGAAACGCGCGGCACGTCTGAGGGATCGAGGTTTCAGGTAGGCAAGTAGGTTAAGACGCGCACACCGACACGGCTGGCGCCACGTGCCGCGTTTAGTCGTGTCGGTAGTTAGAGAATTTTTGCAACCGGGACGTAATGTACAACCCCCGGGTGGGCGGCCACGACCTAGTCGGATGGATCCCATCTGGGCGGTTTACTCTTAAGGATAGGAACATTGCCGGACTCGGGCTTCACCCGAGCACAGCGGCCAGGCCGGAGAGCTCCACCTCCAGCAGGGTCGCTCAGGAAGTATAGCATAAGTTCTAAGTTAGCGCAGGAAAGGGGTGGAAACGCTCTGGCTTCACCAGAGCGATTACCACCGGCAGCCCCAAGACCGCGTAAGCGCCACGCGGTCGGAAAGGCTTAAAGAGTCAGGAGATTTCAGGGGCGGGCTTCACCCGCACGGCGGTGGCCGTCTGTGGCCACCGCCTAGAATAGAACGGCATTTAGTTAGGAGGAATAAGAAGGAAGGGTGCGAGCTTCACTCGCACACAACGAAATCTGGGAGACCTCGTGTCCCCTAGATTCCGTTCAGCTAGGATTAACTAGAAAGTAAGTTAGAATGTAAAGGTTAAGTAAGGAAGGACTGGGCTTCACCTAAGTGGCAACGGGTCACTAGCGACTTCGACGCTCGTTTGTTCGACTTCGAAGCCGTCCCCGTTTAGTTAGACATAAGGTAGACTAAGGTAGAAATAAGGCTAAGACTTGAAGGGTGCGAGCTTCACTCGCACACAGCGCGGTCGAAGCGACTCCGTCGTCTAAGACCGCGCTCAGGTAGAATAAGATAATTAGGTAAGATATCTTAAGCGATTAATGGTGCGGGCCTCACTCGCACACAACCGTGGAAGTGGCCGTCTTAACGACGGCCACTAAAGCGGTTTAAACCTAGTACCTAGGAACCACGCAGGGGGGCGAGGATGCTCACGGAATTGCATTAAATCAGGAAGAATGTCAAAAGTCAGATAAAAGTCAAATAGAAACTGTAATAGCATCCCCACCCAACTGCCTAGATTTAGTTAGCAAGTAAGGAGAGGAGTGTAACGTAACAGGATGTGATCGACATTGCCACAGGATGACGTATGCTTTGCAACTGGGGGAATGTCGGCAAAATACATTAATGTAAAATGCCGATTATTGTACTAATAAACAAATTGAATTGAAATTGAATTGTCCTGAGTTACCAACGCCTTTTCTGGTTTCCAATGAGCGTCGATTTGGGCGCTTTAACTTCGCGTTTGGTTCATCCCACAGCGCCAGTTCTGCTTACCAAAAATGGCCCACTTGGCACTCTAGATCCGATCTCGCGGCTTCGTGTGTCGGGCAAGCCGGAGATCTCACACATTTAAAGTTTGAGAATAGGTTGAGGTCGTTTCGACCCCGATTCGCTCTAATCATTCGCTTTACCGCATGAGACTCTTATCTCGAGCGAGCGCCAGCTATCCTAAGGGAAACTTCGGAGGGAACCAGCTACTAGACGGTTCGATTGGTCTTTCGCCCCTATACCCAGTTCTGACGATCGATTTGCACGTCAGAATCGCTGCGGACCTCCATCAGGGTTTCCCCTGACTTCGTCCTGACCAGGCATAGTTCACCATCTTTCGGGTCCCAGCGCGCGCGCTAGAGGTGCGCCTCCGGCACCGAACGACGACGACGAGCGCGAACTCGCCGAACGCGACGGTGCCTGGCGGAGACGCCCCGGGAGTGCGGGGCCGCTCGATCGTGCCGGCGGCCCATCCTCCCCACGGTCGACGGGATGCGGACGCGCAAACGCCCGCCCCCGGTCGTCCTTCGCTTTCGCTTCGCCTTTGGGTTTAGTAGTTTGCTCCCATTGACTCGCGCGCACGTTGGACTCCTTGGTCCGTGTTTCAAGACGGGTCCTGAAGACGCCCGAAGCAAAAGCGTCGCCGACGATCGGACGTCGGTGTGTGCGAGCACACGCCCGAGATCTACCGCCGCGGCGCGCCGCCTCCGCTAGGAGGGGCGTCGGCCGCGACGGCGTCGGGCGCGCCGCGAAGGCGCACCGCCGAACGAACGCATCGGTCTGTGTTTGAGTGCCGCGTCGGGCGTGCCGAGCGCCTATTTGAGGGCGCGGCGGGTTCGAGGGGCAACGCAAAGACGACGGGAACGAGTCCCGCCGCGCCGCCTCGAGCTTCCCGCGCGTCCCCTTCCTGCGTCGGCGACTCCCAACGGGTCGCGACGTCCTACCGGCCGAGAAGTGCACGCCGCCGCCGCATCGCCCGCGGCGCCGGACGCTGTATCTCGGCTTTCGATCTTTCGGGTTCCTCAGGTTTACCCCCGAACGGTTTCACGTACTCTTGAACTCTCTCTTCAAAGTTCTTTTCAACTTTCCCTCGCGGTACTTGTTCGCTATCGGTCTCGTGGTCGTATTTAGCCTTAGATGGAGTTTACCACCTGCTTAGGGCTGCAATCCCGAGCAACCCGACTCTAGGGAGAGATCCGACCCGACGCCGGGCGGCGGTCCTACGGGCCTGGCACCCTCTGCGGGTGGTTCGGCCTCTTTCAAGAAGGACTTGGACGCGCCGCTGTCGCGACGTCGGGACTTGCGGACCCTCCTTAACGCCACATTTCCCGATCGGCCCTCGCGGACCGTGGGATTCGGCGCTGGGCTCCTCCCTGTTCGCTCGCCGCTACTGAGGGAATCCTTGTTAGTTTCTTTTCCTCCGCTTAGTAATATGCTTAAGTTCGGCGGGTGATCTCGCCCGAACTGAGGTCGTCTATTTATTATTTGTAGATCTCGTCGAGATCGTTTTACTTTGTGGCGTCGGCGCGCGCGTGGCTCGAAGAAACGAACCGAGCGCGCGCGCCCCCGCCGCGAAGGTAGACACCGAACGCGAGATGATCGCGCGGCCGCCGAACGACGAACGTCTCTCCGTATCTCTCTCTACTATGACACGTCGCGTCGACGGCGGCCGCAAGCGAAACCCGCGCCGCATCGCCATCGGTGCACCCTCGCGCGATGGTCGTCGGTGCGAGGCGCGGACGACGCAACGGCGAGACCGCTGCGCGCCCGTACCGTCGGCTCCGGCTTATCTCGAGGAGACGCGAGAAGAGGCTCGCGCACGTAGAGGCGGGCGGGTGGTCGTCTCTCCCCCACCTCCCGCTCTACTGTGCACCTCTCCTCGCGACGCTCCCAAACGTCGCAGTCGCCGCGCGCCAACTCGCTCCGGCGGGACGACTGCAGTCTTTAAGGACAGGGCGGGGGGGACGCGCTTTGCCAAGTGGCGCGCCGCAAACCCCGCTGCCTCTTTAGAGGACGACCCTCAGCCTGACGTGGTCCAGGAACGCCGGAGCGTTTCCCGGACCGCAATGTGCGTTCGAATTGTCGATGTTCGTGTGTCCTGCAGTTCACACTACGACGCGCATTTAGCTGCGTTCTTCATCGACCCACGAGCCGAGTGATCCACCGTTCGAGGTAGTCTTTCTTTCTACTCTCTCTCTCTATATTATGTATGTAGGATACGTAAATTAGGTGTTTCAAAAAAATAAAAAGTGTCGGGGCGGCGTGCGCGAGCAAGCAAGTACATTTAACGCCAAGAAGTACTCGCTCGCCCGCCCAGCCGCACTCACACTAATCGAGGGCGACTCTCTCCGCGCCTCTGAACGTTTGCTGTGCGTGTGTGCGCGCTTTGCGATCGGGGCGAGGGCTTCGGAGGCCGCGAGATCGCTACCTGCTCGAAACCCCACCTGCCGACTGCCGACGAGGGGCGCACGGACGGGGAGCTCGCCTCCCTCGACCGGCCTGAGCCCGGGAGAACGATCCGTTCGTCGCCACTCTCGTCAAGTCTCTCTCTTATATAAATATATTATATACGGTTCTCTAGATAAAGAACTAGCGTTGCGCCAACAACGAAGAACTTTAATGATCCTTCCGCAGGTTCACCTACGGAAACCTTGTTACGACTTTTACTTCCTCTAAACGATCAAGTTCGGTCGACTTTCCGGCGCGTCCGTCGACCTTTAGGGCGGACGGGCGTCGGTCCGAAGACCTCGCTAAATCGTTCGATCGGTAGTAGCGACGGGCGGTGTGTACAAAGGGCAGGGACGTAATCAACGCGAGCTTATGACTCGCGCTTACTGGGAATTCCTCGTTCATGGGGAAGAATTTCAAGCCCCAATCCCTAGCACGAAGGAGTTTCAGCGGATTACCCGGTCCTCTCGGACGAGGGCTATCTGCGCACACGCTGATTCCTTCAGTGTAGCGCGCGTGCGGCCCAGGACATCTAAGGGCATCACAGACCTGTTATTGCTCTCTATAGCGCGGCTTCGAGCCGCTTGTCCCTCTAAGAAGATATGTTTGTCCGCAGACAGTGTAAGAACCGAGCGCTCGTGCTACCGTCGCGCGCGCGCGACCCCCGTCGCTCCGACGCGGCCGCTGAGCGACCGGACGGCGACGTACGCCTCGCACCGGGGCGCGAGACGCCGAGGGACGTTTGACCGCGCGGGAGGCACGCGAGGAACGCCGGCCTTCGAGATGCCTGTGTGTGACCGAACGACGACGACACGACGACGACGCGACGACGACGACGCGCGAGGCGTGTCGACGCGCGCGCGCGTGCGCCTTCGTCCGTTCTTTCGGCTATTAAGCAGGACAGAGTCTCGTTCGTTATCGGAATTAACCAGACAAATCGCTCCACCAACTAAGAACGGCCATGCACCACCACCCACCGAATCAAGAAAGAGCTCTCAATCTGTCAATCCTTCCGGTGTCCGGGCCTGGTGAGGTTTCCCGTGTTGAGTCAAATTAAGCCGCAGGCTCCACTCCTGGTGGTGCCCTTCCGTCAATTCCTTTAAGTTTCAGCTTTGCAACCATACTTCCCCCGGAACCCGAAAGCTTTGGTTTCCCGGAAGCTGCCCGCCGAGTCATAGAAGTAACGTCGGCGGATCGCTAGCTGGCATAGTTTATGGTTAGAACTAGGGCGGTATCTGATCGCCTTCGAACCTCTAACTTTCGTTCTTGATCGATGAAAGCGTTTTTGGCAAATGCTTTCGCTCAAGTCCGTCTTGCGACGATCCAAGAATTTCACCTCTAACGTCGCAATACGAATGCCCCCATCCGCACCCATTGATCATTACCTCCGTCTGTCGTTCCACAAAAACCCAACAAAATAGAACGGAGGTCCTATTCGATTATTCCATGCGCGTGTATGCGAGCGCAATTTAGCCTGCTTTAAGCACTTTAATTTGTTCAAAGTAACGTTGCCGGCCCCCGCCTGGACACTCGGTTAAGAGCACCCCGTAGGCGAGTTCGTAGTACCGGCTGGACGTCCAACGTGCGCGCCAGTTGGCGTCGCGAGCGACGAACCGGCGGCCGAGGACACAATTTCGACTACGAGCTTTTTAACCGCAGCAACTTTAATATACGCTATTGGAGCTGGAATTACCGCGGCTGCTGGCACCAGACTTGCCCTCCAATCGATCCTCGTTAAAGGTTTTAAAGTGTGCTCATTCCGATCACGGGGCCTCGGATGAGTCCCGTATCGTTATTTTTCGTCACTACCTCCCCGTGCCGGGAGTGGGTAATTTGCGCGCCTGCTGCCTTCCTTGGATGTGGTAGCCGTTTCTCAGGCTCCCTCTCCGGAATCGAACCCTGATTCCCCGTTACCCGTTACAACCATGGTAGGCGCATAACCTACCATCGAAAGTTGATAAGGCAGACATTTGAAAGATGCGTCGCCGGTGCGTGACCGTGCGATCGGCATAAAGTTATTCAGATTCGTCGTGCGAGCTATGTTTGAGGAGGCGAGGCCGCGACGACGCGCGAGACGACGCCGGACCCTACCTCCCCGCGTTGGTTTTGATCTAATAAAAGCGCTCCTTCCGTCTCCGGTCGGAGTTCTGTATGCATGTATTAGCTCTAGAATTACCACAGTTATCCAAGTAAATGTGGGTACGATCTAATGAACCATAACTGATATAATGAGCCTTTCGCGGTTTCACCTTATTTTGGTTTGTACTGAGACATGCATGGCTTAATCTTTGAGACAAGCATATGACTACTGGCAGGATCAACCAGGGATCTGCTCGACGCGGCCCGCTCGGCCGTGGCCGATGTGTGATGCGGGTCGGTCTCGCGACGGCGGCGGCGTGGTGTTGCCGACGAGGAGGTGGTCGCTGGGACACGACCGACACACCTAGACGACCAACACCAAAAACCGCCGCCTTTTTATTGCGTGCGTGCGGTTCGAATCGCTCCTTCGAGCGAGACTGGCCGCGCAATAAGGATTTACTTATTAGCGAGACGTAGGATCGACGAGATACTCTCACTCTGCATCCATCTATCCATCCGCCTCTCTAGATCTCTCTCTCTCTCAAAGGAAAATCGCCGAGAACCACACACACTGTCGCCCTCCGTGTGCGTCGTTTGTTACCTCGGGTTTCCCGCCTTTGCCTCCTAATACCGCTGCTCTTACTCGACTCCGACACTTCAGCGCTTCGCGAAAGTAGTCGGGCCTAGACGTGCGTGTATTCGAGTTCGCCGTGTCTTGCGCGCCGCAGCCTCTCTCGCTTACTGCGGCGCCTATCCTCGCTCGGGACGAGGTGAGCATTCGCAAAAGTTCATTTAGTAATAACGAATAGTTACCACTATAAAAAGTCATATTCGACCGCATTGGGTTCGGTGCGACGCAAGGCGGCGCGTTGACCGCGGTCTCGCTTCGGTACGAGACGCGAGCGTGCATAGTGCTGAAGAGGTAATGTGCACAAATCCGATAGCAATGTAACGGGTAAGGCGACAAAATACATCCTAGCGTATGGCTCGCGCGCGGCACTGATCGACCGTCTCTCGACGATCCGACACAGCACCATAATATAGTTGGAGTTGGCCGAGACGACCGCCGCGCACGGTCCGGGAACCGCATACGTTCCCGACCCGACGATCGCGGTGATGCCCCGCTCGAGATTTCGCCCGACTGCTGGCCGCAATCGTCCGAAAATGAGTCGGCGGATGGCATTAAACAAAAGCGGAGCTCCTCTCTTGACCTAACGTATGCTGTCGCACCCGGCGGATGAGATTAAACAACAGCGGAGCCGGCGACTTCGCCAAGCCGACTGCGGGCCCGCAATCGTCCGAAAATGAGTCGGCGGATGGCATTAAACAAAAGCGGAGCTCCTCTCTTTGACCTAACGTATGCTGTCGCACCCGGCGGATGAGATTAAACGACAGCGGAGCCGGCGACTGCGCCAAGCCACGAGGGCGCGTCTCTCGCCTTGCGGGCCCAGACGCGGAACAGCGGAGCTCGTACCGAACAGCCGCCGCCAGGCTCGTAAGAACAGCGGAGCTCGGTGCGTCGACGTTCCCGACGCGCTACCATAGTATAGTTGAGACTGAGCGAGACGACCGCCGCGCACGGTCGGGGAAACGCCCCGTTCGCGCCCAGACGGTCGCCGAGCTCGCCTGCTCGACATCTTGCAGGACTTCGGTGCTCGAGCGGCCAGAAAAGGAGTCGGCGGATGACACCAAACAACAGCGGAGGCCGCTGCTTTGCATGGCCACGAGGGCGCGGACGGGCGGGTCTCTCGCCTTGCGGGCCCCGACGCGGAACAGCGGAGCTCGTTTCGAACGCCCGCCTGGCTCGTAAGAACAGCGGAGCTCGGCGCGTCGACGATCCCGACGCGCTACCATAGTATAGTTGAGACTGAGCGAGACGACCGCCGCGCACGGTCGGGGAAACGCCCCGTTAGCGCCCAGACGGTCGCCGAGCTCGCCTGCTCGACATCTTGCAGGACTTCGGTGCTCGAGCGGCCAGAAAAGGAGTCGGCGGATGACACCAAACAACAGCGGAGGCCGCTGCTTTGCATGGCCACGAGGGCGCGGACGGGCGGGTCTCTCGCCTTGCGGGCCCCGACGCGGAACAGCGGAGCTCGTTTCGAACGCCCGCCTGGCTCGTAAGAACAGCGGAGCTCGGCGCGTCGACGACCCCGACGCGCTACCATAGTATAGTTGAGACTGAGCGAGACGACCGCGCGCACGGTCGGGGAAACGCCCCGTTAGCGCCCAGACGGTCGCCGAGCTCGCCTGCTCGACATCTTGCAGGACTTCGGTGCTCGAGCGGCCAGAAAAGGAGTCGGCGGATGACACCAAACAACAGCGGAGGCCGCTGCTTTGCATGGCCACGAGGGCGCGGACGGGCGGGTCTCTCGCCTTGCGGGCCCCGACGCGGAACAGCGGAGCTCGTTTCGAACGCCCGCCTGGCTCGTAAGAACAGCGGAGCTCGGCGCGTCGACGACCCCGACGCGCTACCATAGTATAGTTGAGACTGAGCGAGACGACCGCCGCGCACGGTCGGGGAAACGCCCCGTTCGCGCGCCAACGCTCGCCGAGCTCGACGGCTCGACACCTTGCAGGACTTCGGTGCTCGAGCGGCCATAAAAGGGTTCGGCGGATGGCATTAAACAACAGCGGAGCCAGCGACTTTGCTACCTCTGTATGGTTCGACTTGAGCGAGACGACCGCCGCGCACGGTCGGGGAAACGCCCCGTTAGCGCCCAGACGGTCGCCGAGCTCGCCTGCTCGACATCTTGCAGGACTTCGGTGCTCGAGCGGCCAGAAAAGTAGTCGGCGGATGACACCATACAACAGGGGAGCCCGCTGCTTTGCATGGCCACGAGGGCGCGGACGGGCGGGTCTCTCGCCTTGCGGGCCCCGACGCGGAACAGCGGAGCTCGTTTCGAACGCCCGCCTGGCTCGTAAGAACAGCGGAGCTCGGCGCGTCGACGATCCCGACGCGCTACCATAGTATAGTTGAGACTGAGCGAGACGACCGCCGCGCACGGTCGGGGGAAACGCCCCGTTCGCGCCCAGACGGTCGCCGAGCTCGCCTGCTCGACATCTTGCAGGACTTCGGTGCTCGAGCGGCCAGAAAAGGAGTCGGCGGATGACACCAAACAACAGCGGAGGCCGCTGCTTTGCATGGCCACGAGGGCGCGGACGGGCGGGTCTCTCGCCTTGCGGGCCCCGACGCGGAACAGCGGAGCTCGTTTCGAACGCCCGCCTGGCTCGTAAGAACAGCGGAGCTCGGCGCGTCGACGATCCCGACGCGCTACCATAGTATAGTTGAGACTGAGCGAGACGATCGCCGCGCACGGTCGGGGAAACGCCCCGTTCGCGCGCCAACGCTCGCCGAGCTCGACGGCTCGACACCTTGCAGGACTTCGGTGCTCGAGCGGCCATAAAAGGGTTCGGCGGATGGCATTAAACAACAGCGGAGCCAGCGACTTTGCTACCTCTGTATGGTTCGACTTGAGCGAGACGACCGCCGCGCACGGTCGGGGAAACGCCCCGTTAGCGCCCAGACGGTCGCCGAGCTCGCCTGCTCGACATCTTGCAGGACTTCGGTGCTCGAGCGCCCAGAAAAGTAGTCGGCGGATGACACCAAACAACAGCGGAGGCCGCTGCTTTGCATGGCCACGAGGGCGCGGACGGGCGGGTCTCTCGCCTTGCGGGCCCCGACGCGGAACAGCGGAGCTCGTTTCGAACGCCCGCCTGGCTCGTAAGAACAGCGGAGCTCGGCGCGTCGACGACCCCGACGCGCTACCATAGTATAGTTGAGACTGAGCGAGACGACCGCCGCGCACGGTCGGGGAAACGCCCCGTTCGCGCCCAGACGGTCGCCGAGCTCGCCTGCTCGACATCTTGCAGGACTTCGGTGCTCGAGCGGCCAGAAAAGGAGTCGGCGGATGACACCAAACAACAGCGGAGGCCGCTGCTTTGCATGGCCACGAGGGCGCGGACGGGCGGGTCTCTCGCCTTGCGGGCCCCGACGCGGAACAGCGGAGCTCGTTTCGAACGCCCGCCTGGCTCGTAAGAACAGCGGAGCTCGGCGCGTCGACGATCCCGACGCGCTACCATAGTATAGTTGAGACTGAGCGAGACGATCGCCGCGCACGGTCGGGGAAACGCCCCGTTCGCGCGCCAACGCTCGCCGAGCTCGACGGCTCGACACCTTGCAGGACTTCGGTGCTCGAGCGGCCATAAAAGGGTTCGGCGGATGGCATTAAACAACAGCGGAGCCAGCGACTTTGCTACCTCTGTATGGTTCGACTTGAGCGAGACGACCGCCGCGCACGGTCGGGGA
>JAVRBK010000029.1:37500-52500 GCA_036250285.1 Pyrocoelia pectoralis | reverse complement strand
CCCTGCTGGCTCGGTCATCCTCTGCTTGTTCGAGGCCCTGGCTAAAAGGCCTGGTTGTGATGGCCTCGCGCCAGAATGGGTTGGGGTCTCCTCGGTTAGCCAAACCGGCTAGGCGTTCTATCGTTGCGGCCATTGGTTGAGTGATAGTTATGGCCTTGAAGGCGGCGTCGTCCCGGAGGTACGTGCTGTCCATCCTATTTTTTAAGATGTAGGGGACCTTTCTTCGCAGTTGCAGCACGCCCAATCCTCCATCACGCACTCGCGCGTGCAGAAACTGGTCCCCGGTCGTCATCGCCAGGTGGAGGGTCTTCTTCACGAACTTCTTCAGTAGTCGGTCACACTCGCTCAGCACTGCCGCCGTGGTGGTAGGGGCTTGCAGACTGTAGAGCATGCGGGGGATGAGATGTTGCTTGAGCATGACGATCTTCTGGTCGGGCTTCAGCGGGGCCCTGGATAGATGGCCGATCCACTTGGTGAGGTTGTGCAGCGACGGCTTCAACATGCCCTTGGTGGAATAGGCATAGCCCAGGTAGCGATAAGTGCTAAGTCCCTGGACTGCGGGGATTGGGACCCCATCTATTCGGAAGGCCGCTCGATTCCTGGCTACGCTCTTTCCCTGGTACACCGTGGCGGAGACGCTGACGCATTTAGAAGGGTTTAGCGTCATGCCCCTTTGGTGCAGGAAAGAAGATGTTATATGAAGTGCGTTAGGAATATCCAGGTCGCGGTCCTCCATCAGGATGAGGTCATCCGCGAAGGCCATCGCTGCTACCTTTTGGTCCGGGGAAATTGTTCCTCCGGACTGGGTCCCGTTGAGGTCCTCCAGAAGCTCGTCAAGTACTAGATTGAATAATAGGGGACTAAGGGGGTCCCCTTGTTTGACTCCCCTGGCTAGCTCCAGTTCTTCGGTGTTTTGCGTGCCCACCCGAATGGTGGTCACGTTTCCCCTAATGGCTTCTCGTATGTAATCCACCATGGCAGGGTGCAAGCCAATGTGACCGAGTCGTCGTAAGATGGCAGAGTGGGAAATGGTGTCGAATGCTTTTGTTACGTCCAGGGAAACCACATTATATGATTTACCCCGGAGCGTCCTGGATCTGACGTAGTGTTCCAGGATTAGTGTGTTCGCTAGTGTTCCATCTCCCTTGACGAATCCCCTCTGGTGGCGGTGGTGGCCGAGGCTGCCAGCCAGTCTTCGCGCGAGTATGCGGTGGAGGAGGCGCTGTACAGCCGATGAGATGGTAATTGGTCGCCAGTTCTTGGGGTCCCGCCCGTCGCCATCCTTAGGCACTAGCACTGTGCGTGAGATTTTCCAGGAGAGCGGCATCAAGCGTCGGTATAGCACGACGTTGTAAAGCGCTTCCAGTAGCTTGCTGGGACACCGCTTCACCTGGGCGATGGTTATCCCATCCGGGCCCGGGGAGGAGTTACTCCACCCACCCTTGGAGTCTCGGATGTCACTCTCAAGGACGGGTCCGAATGTTCCGCTTTTGATGGTAAGAGGGGGTGGCGACGGGGGGGGAGGGAGCCTTGTGGTTGGCTGCTCCCTCTGGTATATCTTCGCGTAGTAGGACTGGACAGCCGTAACCTCCGGTAGGATGGTGGTGGCGTTCAGGATAGGCCTCCCTTGGAAGATGGTGTCTGCAAGGGAGGCTTTATCCTTACTATAAAGGTCTTGCGCCTTCTTATATTCAGCGGCCTTCTTTTGGCGCCTGTTCGTAGGTGGTGGAGGCGCCGGTGGTGGGGGCCGGGTTGGTTGTTTCCGGACAGTAGTCCTGGTGTTTGAGGGGAACACCTCCTCGAGCCAGCCGTCTAGAAGTGGAGGGAGCTCTTCGTCGCTCGCCGTCAGGCCCAAACGAATAACGGACCTGACGGTGGGATCGCTATCCCTGAGGAGGTCCAGCAGGCGCGGAAAAATTTCCACGTCATGCAGGACCCCCCCCGTGCGGCGTCGGGGTGGAGCTGGTGGTGACCCCTGGCGGTGTGGTGGTCGGGGGGGGTGATCGACAGGTCGAGGTCGCAGACTGGGCGGTTCTCTCCTAGGTGGTGTGGGAGAAAGGGAGCGGCTTCTTTTCCTCTCGTTGGGCGGGGTCTTGTTGAGCACCGGCGGGGGCGGGAGGACGGCAGATGGTGGTGGTTCTGGTAGTGTGGGCCTTGCCCGCGTGGGGGGCGGTAGAGAATCACGTGAAACGGGCCCACGCTTCCGTTTCGTCCCGTCGTCCAAGGGCGGCGCTTCGGTGGCCAGAGAGATGGTATTTTGGCCGAAGACCTCGTCATCACTAGGAGCTTCGTCTCCGTCTTCAAGGAACGTGCTGTTGTCGGGTTGGGGGTCGGGAGCACTCGCAGTAGAAATGTGCCTCGCAGCTGATGGTCTTGCTGGGCGGAGAGGGGGGATGGATGAAGTACTCGAGCGGGCTTGGATTTGGTTTTCCGCTCTTTCCTTCATCCTATCTTCCCTCGCGCGTACTAGGTAACTGGCGTACTCAGGCTTTTCTCTACGATATCGGATTTGCTGTTTTGATAATCCGGTCCCGGCCTCCATTTGTCGGTAAAAGTAGCCTCCCTCGTTTGCAGCTTCTATTGCCGCAATCTTGGCCATTAACTCTGGCTCGGGTGTAGGGAGGTGTGACTCCAGCTCTCTCCGATATTGCTCAGGGTGAGCCCGGCGCTCGTGCTGGCGCACGGCGTTGAAACTGGAGTATTTGGCTCCGCAGTACTGGCACGTGTCCTTGGGTCTGGATCCGCACTCCTTCATGTGACGTAGAACACTGCTACGCAGTGCGTACCGATTGCCGCACTTGGGACAGGCGTGTGGCTTGATGTCATCTTGGCTGCGTCGCGGTTGGGGCTGGCCAGACCGGGTGGATGTACTCGGCTGGGATGAGAACTTTCGTAAAGCTGCAGCCCCTTGGGAGCCGGCGTCGGAAGTTGCCGGTTGGGAAGAAGTGATGGTCGTCTTCCTTACTGCCCCCCTGGCATCCGGGGGGCGTCGTGGAGTAGAAATCGTGGGCCTGGAGAAGGCGGTGGTCGTCGGCTGTTGGGTTCCAGTATGTAGCCGGCTGGATGAACCCGTGTCCAGCGCGGGATCCGAGGCTTCTGTTCGTTTTTCACTCCCAATCTAAAAAAACAGAACCCAGCAGGTAGGGAGCCTACTGGGCCACGACACTACACGGGGGTATGCGATCCGTCTCTATTTGCGTAATCGGCACCGCCACGAGAAGGCTAGAGTACGGTCTTGGTGCACTGGGCTATGTAAGCGCCCGTCCGTGACACCCTGGGCGAGCAAGCTGGCCCTTTGGACCCCCCTGTAGATGGTATAGGGGGGCGGAGAAACTATGACTCAGGCCGGAAATGTTCTAAAAAGCGTTTACGTTAGCGTTTACACCCCAAAAACAACTTTTAAGCGGAGCCGAAATAAAGCGCGTCCGAACTTAAAAGAGTCATAGTTACTCCTGCCGTTTACCCGCGCTTGCTTGAATCTCTTCACGTTGACATTCAGAGCACTGGGCAGAAATCACATTGCGTCAACACCCTTTGGGGCCATCGCAATGCTTTGTTTTAATTAGACAGTCGGATTCCCCTTGTCCGTGCCAGTTCTGAGTCGGTCGTTTGTCGGCGGTCGAAGGGGTAACGTCCCGAGCGTCGCGAGACGGAGAGGGACCGGTTCCGGAACGCCGCGAAGCGAACCTACCGCCGGAGTCTCCGAACGCTAGCGCGGGGCCCCGCAGCTTGACGTTTTCGCGGGCGGCCTGCGAACGCGGTACCGAGGTCGGATCGACGAACGCCCCCGCTAGTGAGACGGACGCCGCCTAACTCGGTCCCGGTCTTTGGCCGTCGTCCGCTGCCGCGCCAAGCCCGACGCGCCCCGGCCCTCAGAGCCAATCCTTGTCCCGAAGTTACGGATCTAATTTGCCGACTTCCCTTACCTACATTATTCTATCGACTAGAGGCTATTCACCTTGGAGACCGGCTGCGGATATGGGTACGAGCCGGCACGGTCGCTCCTCGTAGCCCTCTCCCGGATTTTCAAGGTCCGAGGGGACGATCCGGACACCGCGGCAATTGCGGTGCTCTTCGCGTTCCGAACCATATCTCCCCGCTATGGGCTTCCATGGATCTCGAACGCTCATGCAGAAAAGAAAACTCTTCCCGGACCTCCCGACGGCGTCTCCGGGTCGTTTTAGGTTACCCAGACGAACTCTCAGATGAGGGCCCGAATAGTGGCGGTTCCGTTGCCGGGTTGCGGAATAGGAACCGCATTCCCTTTCGCCCCTGAGGCGCGACATGATACGTACAACTACTGCTGCCGGTACGGGCGCGGCACGTTCTCGTGCGTGCGTGCGCGCGCGCGCGCGAGACCCAACACGCGGTGTGTGTTGTACGCTGCGTCGTCGAGCGACGAGCGTACGTGCACTCTTGCGCGCGTGTTTAGTCGTCCGAACGCGCGACACGCGTGACGCGTGCGTCGTCGCCGCGTACGGCGGCGTGTCGTCGATCTCGCGTGTACGCGCCTCATCGACGTCGGCTTTCGCCTAGCGGCTTAGGATCGACTGACTCGTGTGCAACTGCTGTTCACACGAAACCCTTCTCCACGTCAGTCCTCCAGGTGCTCGCTGAAGTATTTGCTACTACCACCAAGATCTGCGCCGACGGCGGCTCCAGACGGGCTCACGCCCGGTCCTTCTGCGCTCACCGTCGCGACCCCCCTACTCGTCGGGGCCTCTCTTTGCGCCGCGCCCGAGGGCGCGACGCGCTTGCCGCCAACGGCGAAGTATAAGCACGACGCTTAAGCGCCATCCATTTTCAGGGCTGGTAACTTCGGCAGGTGAGTTGTTACACACTCCTTAGCGGATTCCGACCTCCATGGTCACCGTCCTGCTGTCCTGAGTTACCAACGCCTTTTCTGGTTTCCAATGAGCGTCGATTTGGGCGCTTTAACTTCGCGTTTGGTTCATCCCACAGCGCCAGTTCTGCTTACCAAAAATGGCCCACTTGGCACTCTAGATCCGATCTCGCGGCTTCGTGTGTCGGGCAAGCCGGAGATCTCACACATTTAAAGTTTGAGAATAGGTTGAGGTCGTTTCGACCCCGATTCGCTCTAATCATTCGCTTTACCGCATGAGACTCTTATCTCGAGCGAGCGCCAGCTATCCTAAGGGAAACTTCGGAGGGAACCAGCTACTAGACGGTTCGATTGGTCTTTCGCCCCTATACCCAGTTCTGACGATCGATTTGCACGTCAGAATCGCTGCGGACCTCCATCAGGGTTTCCCCTGACTTCGTCCTGACCAGGCATAGTTCACCATCTTTCGGGTCCCAGCGCGCGCGCTAGAGGTGCGCCTCCGGCACCGAACGACGACGACGAGCGCGAACTCGCCGAACGCGACGGTGCCTGGCGGAGACGCCCCGGGAGTGCGGGGCCGCTCGATCGTGCCGGCGGCCCATCCTCCCCACGGTCGACGGGATGCGGACGCGCAAACGCCCGCCCCCGGTCGTCCTTCGCTTTCGCTTCGCCTTTGGGTTTAGTAGTTTGCTCCCATTGACTCGCGCGCACGTTGGACTCCTTGGTCCGTGTTTCAAGACGGGTCCTGAAGACGCCCGAAGCAAAAGCGTCGCCGACGATCGGACGTCGGTGTGTGCGAGCACACGCCCGAGATCTACCGCCGCGGCGCGCCGCCTCCGCTAGGAGGGGCGTCGGCCGCGACGGCGTCGGGCGCGCCGCGAAGGCGCACCGCCGAACGAACGCATCGGTCTGTGTTTGAGTGCCGCGTCGGGCGTGCCGAGCGCCTATTTGAGGGCGCGGCGGGTTCGAGGGGCAACGCAAAGACGACGGGAACGAGTCCCGCCGCGCCGCCTCGAGCTTCCCGCGCGTCCCCTTCCTGCGTCGGCGACTCCCAACGGGTCGCGACGTCCTACCGGCCGAGAAGTGCACGCCGCCGCCGCATCGCCCGCGGCGCCGGACGCTGTATCTCGGCTTTCGATCTTTCGGGTTCCTCAGGTTTACCCCCGAACGGTTTCACGTACTCTTGAACTCTCTCTTCAAAGTTCTTTTCAACTTTCCCTCGCGGTACTTGTTCGCTATCGGTCTCGTGGTCGTATTTAGCCTTAGATGGAGTTTACCACCTGCTTAGGGCTGCAATCCCGAGCAACCCGACTCTAGGGAGAGATCCGACCCGACGCCGGGCGGCGGTCCTACGGGCCTGGCACCCTCTGCGGGTGGTTCGGCCTCTTTCAAGAAGGACTTGGACGCGCCGCTGTCGCGACGTCGGGACTTGCGGACCCTCCTTAACGCCACATTTCCCGATCGGCCCTCGCGGACCGTGGGATTCGGCGCTGGGCTCCTCCCTGTTCGCTCGCCGCTACTGAGGGAATCCTTGTTAGTTTCTTTTCCTCCGCTTAGTAATATGCTTAAGTTCGGCGGGTGATCTCGCCCGAACTGAGGTCGTCTATTTATTATTTGTAGATCTCGTCGAGATCGTTTTACTTTGTGGCGTCGGCGCGCGCGTGGCTCGAAGAAACGAACCGAGCGCGCGCGCCCCCGCCGCGAAGGTAGACACCGAACGCGAGATGATCGCGCGGCCGCCGAACGACGAACGTCTCTCCGTATCTCTCTCTACTATGACACGTCGCGTCGACGGCGGCCGCAAGCGAAACCCGCGCCGCATCGCCATCGGTGCACCCTCGCGCGATGGTCGTCGGTGCGAGGCGCGGACGACGCAACGGCGAGACCGCTGCGCGCCCGTACCGTCGGCTCCGGCTTATCTCGAGGAGACGCGAGAAGAGGCTCGCGCACGTAGAGGCGGGCGGGTGGTCGTCTCTCCCCCACCTCCCGCTCTACTACTATGCACCTCTCCTCGCGACGCTCCCAAACGTCGCAGTCGCCGCGCGCCAACTCGCTCCGGCGGGACGACTGCAGTCTTTAAGGACAGGGCGGGGGGGACGCGCTTTGCCAAGTGGCGCGCCGCAAACCCCGCTGCCTCTTTAGAGGACGACCCTCAGCCTGACGTGGTCCAGGAACGCCGGAGCGTTTCCCGGACCGCAATGTGCGTTCGAATTGTCGATGTTCGTGTGTCCTGCAGTTCACACTACGACGCGCATTTAGCTGCGTTCTTCATCGACCCACGAGCCGAGTGATCCACCGTTCGAGGTAGTCTTTCTTTCTACTCTCTCTCTCTATATTATGTATGTAGGATACGTAAATTAGGTGTTTCAAAAAAAAAAAAAGTGTCGGGGCGGCGTGCGCGAGCAAGCAAGTACATTTAACGCCAAGAAGTACTCGCTCGCCCGCCCAGCCGCACTCACACTAATCGAGGGCGACTCTCTCCGCGCCTCTGAACGTTTGCTGTGCGTGTGTGCGCGCTTTGCGATCGGGGCGAGGGCTTCGGAGGCCGCGAGATCGCTACCTGCTCGAAACCCCACCTGCCGACTGCCGACGAGGGGCGCACGGACGGGGAGCTCGCCTCCCTCGACCGGCCTGAGCCCGGGAGAACGATCCGTTCGTCGCCACTCTCGTCAAGTCTCTCTCTCTTATATAAATATATTATATACGGTTCTCTAGATAAAGAACTAGCGTTGCGCCAACAACGAAGAACTTTAATGATCCTTCCGCAGGTTCACCTACGGAAACCTTGTTACGACTTTTACTTCCTCTAAACGATCAAGTTCGGTCGACTTTCCGGCGCGTCCGTCGACCTTTAGGGCGGACGGGCGTCGGTCCGAAGACCTCGCTAAATCGTTCGATCGGTAGTAGCGACGGGCGGTGTGTACAAAGGGCAGGGACGTAATCAACGCGAGCTTATGACTCGCGCTTACTGGGAATTCCTCGTTCATGGGGAAGAATTTCAAGCCCCAATCCCTAGCACGAAGGAGTTTCAGCGGATTACCCGGTCCTCTCGGACGAGGGCTATCTGCGCACACGCTGATTCCTTCAGTGTAGCGCGCGTGCGGCCCAGGACATCTAAGGGCATCACAGACCTGTTATTGCTCTCTATAGCGCGGCTTCGAGCCGCTTGTCCCTCTAAGAAGATATGTTTGTCCGCAGACAGTGTAAGAACCGAGCGCTCGTGCTACCGTCGCGCGCGCGCGACCCCCGTCGCTCCGACGCGGCCGCTGAGCGACCGGACGGCGACGTACGCCTCGCACCGGGGCGCGAGACGCCGAGGGACGTTTGACCGCGCGGGAGGCACGCGAGGAACGCCGGCCTTCGAGATGCCTGTGTGTGACCGAACGACGACGACACGACGACGACGCGACGACGACGACGCGCGAGGCGTGTCGACGCGCGCGCGCGTGCGCCTTCGTCCGTTCTTTCGGCTATTAAGCAGGACAGAGTCTCGTTCGTTATCGGAATTAACCAGACAAATCGCTCCACCAACTAAGAACGGCCATGCACCACCACCCACCGAATCAAGAAAGAGCTCTCAATCTGTCAATCCTTCCGGTGTCCGGGCCTGGTGAGGTTTCCCGTGTTGAGTCAAATTAAGCCGCAGGCTCCACTCCTGGTGGTGCCCTTCCGTCAATTCCTTTAAGTTTCAGCTTTGCAACCATACTTCCCCCGGAACCCGAAAGCTTTGGTTTCCCGGAAGCTGCCCGCCGAGTCATAGAAGTAACGTCGGCGGATCGCTAGCTGGCATAGTTTATGGTTAGAACTAGGGCGGTATCTGATCGCCTTCGAACCTCTAACTTTCGTTCTTGATCGATGAAAGCGTTTTTGGCAAATGCTTTCGCTCAAGTCCGTCTTGCGACGATCCAAGAATTTCACCTCTAACGTCGCAATACGAATGCCCCCATCCGCACCCATTGATCATTACCTCCGTCTGTCGTTCCACAAAAACCCAACAAAATAGAACGGAGGTCCTATTCGATTATTCCATGCGCGTGTATGCGAGCGCAATTTAGCCTGCTTTAAGCACTTTAATTTGTTCAAAGTAACGTTGCCGGCCCCCGCCTGGACACTCGGTTAAGAGCACCCCGTAGGCGAGTTCGTAGTACCGGCTGGACGTCCAACGTGCGCGCCAGTTGGCGTCGCGAGCGACGAACCGGCGGCCGAGGACACAATTTCGACTACGAGCTTTTTAACCGCAGCAACTTTAATATACGCTATTGGAGCTGGAATTACCGCGGCTGCTGGCACCAGACTTGCCCTCCAATCGATCCTCGTTAAAGGTTTTAAAGTGTGCTCATTCCGATCACGGGGCCTCGGATGAGTCCCGTATCGTTATTTTTCGTCACTACCTCCCCGTGCCGGGAGTGGGTAATTTGCGCGCCTGCTGCCTTCCTTGGATGTGGTAGCCGTTTCTCAGGCTCCCTCTCCGGAATCGAACCCTGATTCCCCGTTACCCGTTACAACCATGGTAGGCGCATAACCTACCATCGAAAGTTGATAAGGCAGACATTTGAAAGATGCGTCGCCGGTGCGTGACCGTGCGATCGGCATAAAGTTATTCAGATTCGTCGTGCGAGCTATGTTTGAGGAGGCGAGGCCGCGACGACGCGCGAGACGACGCCGGACCCTACCTCCCCGCGTTGGTTTTGATCTAATAAAAGCGCTCCTTCCGTCTCCGGTCGGAGTTCTGTATGCATGTATTAGCTCTAGAATTACCACAGTTATCCAAGTAAATGTGGGTACGATCTAATGAACCATAACTGATATAATGAGCCTTTCGCGGTTTCACCTTATTTTGGTTTGTACTGAGACATGCATGGCTTAATCTTTGAGACAAGCATATGACTACTGGCAGGATCAACCAGGGATCTGCTCGACGCGGCCCGCTCGGCCGTGGCCGATGTGTGATGCGGGTCGGTCTCGCGACGGCGGCGGCGTGGTGTTGCCGACGAGGAGGTGGTCGCTGGGACACGACCGACACACCTAGACGACCAACACCAAAAACCGCCGCCTTTTTATTGCGTGCGTGCGGTTCGAATCGCTCCTTCGAGCGAGACTGGCCGCGCAATAAGGATTTACTTATTAGCGAGACGTAGGATCGACGAGATACTCTCACTCTGCATCCATCTATCCATCCGCCTCTCTAGATCTCTCTCTCTCTCAAAGGAAAATCGCCGAGAACCACACACACTGTCGCCCTCCGTGTGCGTCGTTTGTTACCTCGGGTTTCCCGCCTTTGCCTCCTAATACCGCTGCTCTTACTCGACTCCGACACTTCAGCGCTTCGCGAAAGTAGTCGGGCCTAGACGTGCGTGTATTCGAGTTCGCCGTGTCTTGCGCGCCGCAGCCTCTCTCGCTTACTGCGGCGCCTATCCTCGCTCGGGACGAGGTGAGCATTCGCAAAAGTTCATTTAGTAATAACGAATAGTTACCACTATAAAAAGTCATATTCGACCGCATTGGGTTCGGTGCGACGCAAGGCGGCGCGTTGACCGCGGTCTCGCTTCGGTACGAGACGCGAGCGTGCATAGTGCTGAAGAGGTAATGTGCACAAATCCGATAGCAATGTAACGGGTAAGGCGACAAAATACATCCTAGCGTATGGCTCGCGCGCGGCACTGATCGACCGTCTCTCGACGATCCGACACAGCACCATAATATAGTTGGAGTTGGCCGAGACGACCGCCGCGCACGGTCCGGGAACCGCATACGTTCCCGACCCGACGATCGCGGTGATGCCCCGCTCGAGATTTCGCCCGACTGCTGGCCGCAATCGTCCGAAAATGAGTCGGCGGATGGCATTAAACAAAAGCGGAGCTCCTCTCTTTGACCTAACGTATGCTGTCGCACCCGGCGGATGAGATTAAACAACAGCGGAGCCGGCGACTTCGCCAAGCCGACTGCGGGCCCGCAATCGTCCGAAAATGAGTCGGCGGATGGCATTAAACAAAAGCGGAGCTCCTCTCTTTGACCTAACGTATGCTGTCGCACCCGGCGGACGAGATTAAACGACAGCGGAGCCGGCGACTTCGCCAAGCCGACTGCGGGCCCGCAATCGTCCGAAAATGAGTCGGCGGATGGCATTAAACAAAAGCGGAGCTCCTCTCTTTGACCTAACGTATGCTGTCGCACCCGGCGGACGAGATTAAACGACAGCGGAGCCGGCGACTTCGCCAAGCCGACTGCGGGCCCGCAATCGTCCGAAAATGAGTCGGCGGATGGCATTAAACAAAAGCGGAGCTCCTCTCTTTGACCTAACGTATGCTGTCGCACCCGGCGGACGAGATTAAACGACAGCGGAGCCGGCGACTTCGCCAAGCCGACTGCGGGCCCGCAATCGTCCGAAAATGAGTCGGCGGATGGCATTAAACAAAAGCGGAGCTCCTCCCTTTGTCCTAACGGATGTTGTCGCACCCGGCGGACGAGATTAAACGACAGCGGAGCCGGCGACTTCGCCAAGCCGACTGCGGGCCCGCAATCGTCCGAAAATGAGTCGGCGGATGGCATTAAACAAAAGCGGAGCTCCTCTCTTTGTCCTAACGCATGTTGTCGCACCCGGCGGATGAGATTAAACGACAGCGGAGCCGGCGACTGCGCCAAGCCACGAGGGCGCGTCTCTCGCCTTGCGGGCCCAGACGCGGAACAGCGGAGCTCGTACCGAACAGCCGCCGCCAGGCTCGTAAGAACAGCGGAGCTCGGTGCGTCGACGTTCCCGACGCGCTACCATAGTATAGTTGAGACTGAGCGAGACGACCGCCGCGCACGGTCGGGGAAACGCCCCGTTCGCGCCCAGACGGTCGCCGAGCTCGCCTGCTCGACATCTTGCAGGACTTCGGTGCTCGAGCGGCCAGAAAAGGAGTCGGCGGATGACACCAAACAACAGCGGAGGCCGCTGCTTTGCATGGCCACGAGGGCGCGGACGGGCGGGTCTCTCGCCTTGCGGGCCCCGACGCGGAACAGCGGAGCTCGTTTCGAACGCCCGCCTGGCTCGTAAGAACAGCGGAGCTCGGCGCGTCGACGATCCCGACGCGCTACCATAGTATAGTTGAGACTGAGCGAGACGACCGCCGCGCACGGTCGGGGAAACGCCCCGTTAGCGCCCAGACGGTCGCCGAGCTCGCCTGCTCGACATCTTGCAGGACTTCGGTGCTCGAGCGGCCAGAAAAGGAGTCGGCGGATGACACCAAACAACAGCGGAGGCCGCTGCTTTGCATGGCCACGAGGGCGCGGACGGGCGGGTCTCTCGCCTTGCGGGCCCCGACGCGGAACAGCGGAGCTCGTTTCGAACGCCCGCCTGGCTCGTAAGAACAGCGGAGCTCGGCGCGTCGACGACCCCGACGCGCTACCATAGTATAGTTGAGACTGAGCGAGACGACCGCCGCGCACGGTCGGGGAAACGCCCCGTTAGCGCCCAGACGGTCGCCGAGCTCGCCTGCTCGACATCTTGCAGGACTTCGGTGCTCGAGCGGCCAGAAAAGGAGTCGGCGGATGACACCAAACAACAGCGGAGGCCGCTGCTTTGCATGGCCACGAGGGCGCGGACGGGCGGGTCTCTCGCCTTGCGGGCCCCGACGCGGAACAGCGGAGCTCGTTTCGAACGCCCGCCTGGCTCGTAAGAACAGCGGAGCTCGGCGCGTCGACGACCCCGACGCGCTACCATAGTATAGTTGAGACTGAGCGAGACGACCGCCGCGCACGGTCGGGGAAACGCCCCGTTCGCGCGCCAACGCTCGCCGAGCTCGACGGCTCGACACCTTGCAGGACTTCGGTGCTCGAGCGGCCATAAAAGGGTTCGGCGGATGGCATTAAACAACAGCGGAGCCAGCGACTTTGCTACCTCTGTATGGTTCGACTTGAGCGAGACGACCGCCGCGCACGGTCGGGGAAACGCCCCGTTAGCGCCCAGACGGTCGCCGAGCTCGCCTGCTCGACATCTTGCAGGACTTCGGTGCTCGAGCGGCCAGAAAAGTAGTCGGCGGATGACACCATACAACAGGGGAGCCCGCTGCTTTGCATGGCCACGAGGGCGCGGACGGGCGGGTCTCTCGCCTTGCGGGCCCCGACGCGGAACAGCGGAGCTCGTTTCGAACGCCCGCCTGGCTCGTAAGAACAGCGGAGCTCGGCGCGTCGACGATCCCGACGCGCTACCATAGTATAGTTGAGACTGAGCGAGACGACCGCCGCGCACGGTCGGGGAAACGCCCCGTTCGCGCCCAGACGGTCGCCGAGCTCGCCTGCTCGACATCTTGCAGGACTTCGGTGCTCGAGCGGCCAGAAAAGGAGTCGGCGGATGACACCAAACAACAGCGGAGGCCGCTGCTTTGCATGGCCACGAGGGCGCGGACGGGCGGGTCTCTCGCCTTGCGGGCCCCGACGCGGAACAGCGGAGCTCGTTTCGAACGCCCGCCTGGCTCGTAAGAACAGCGGAGCTCGGCGCGTCGACGATCCCGACGCGCTACCATAGTATAGTTGAGACTGAGCGAGACGATCGCCGCGCACGGTCGGGGAAACGCCCCGTTCGCGCGCCAACGCTCGCCGAGCTCGACGGCTCGACACCTTGCAGGACTTCGGTGCTCGAGCGGCCATAAAAGGGTTCGGCGGATGGCATTAAACAACAGCGGAGCCAGCGACTTTGCTACCTCTGTATGGTTCGACTTGAGCGAGACGACCGCCGCGCACGGTCGGGGAAACGCCCCGTTAGCGCCCAGACGGTCGCCGAGCTCGCCTGCTCGACATCTTGCAGGACTTCGGTGCTCGAGCGCCCAGAAAAGTAGTCGGCGGATGACACCAAACAACAGCGGAGGCCGCTGCTTTGCATGGCCACGAGGGCGCGGACGGGCGGGTCTCTCGCCTTGCGGGCCCCGACGCGGAACAGCGGAGCTCGTTTCGAACGCCCGCCTGGCTCGTAAGAACAGCGGAGCTCGGCGCGTCGACGACCCCGACGCGCTACCATAGTATAGTTGAGACTGAGCGAGACGACCGCCGCGCACGGTCGGGGAAACGCCCCGTTCGCGCCCAGACGGTCGCCGAGCTCGCCTGCTCGACATCTTGCAGGACTTCGGTGCTCGAGCGGCCAGAAAAGGAGTCGGCGGATGACACCAAACAACAGCGGAGGCCGCTGCTTTGCATGGCCACGAGGGCGCGGACGGGCGGGTCTCTCGCCTTGCGGGCCCCGACGCGGAACAGCGGAGCTCGTTTCGAACGCCCGCCTGGCTCGTAAGAACAGCGGAGCTCGGCGCGTCGACGATCCGACGCGCTACCATAGTATAGTTGAGACTGAGCGAGACGATCGCCGCGCACGGTCGGGGAAACGCCCCGTTCGCGCGCCAACGCTCGCCGAGCTCGACGGCTCGACACCTTGCAGGACTTCGGTGCTCGAGCGGCCATAAAAGGGTTCGGCGGATGGCATTAAACAACAGCGGAGCCAGCGACTTTGCTACCTCTGTATGGTTCGACTTGAGCGAGACGACCGCCGCGCACGGTCGGGGAAACGCCCCGTTAGCGCCCAGACGGTCGCCGAGCTCGCCTGCTCGACATCTTGCAGGACTTCGGTGCTCGAGCGCCCAGAAAAGTAGTCGGCGGATGACACCAAACAACAGCGGAGGCCGCTGCTTTGCATGGCCACGAGGGCGCGGACGGGCGGGTCTCTCGCCTTGCGGGCCCCGACGCGGAACAGCGGAGCTCGTTTCGAACGCCCGCCTGGCTCGTAAGAACAGCGGAGCTCGGCGCGTCGACGACCCCGACGCGCTACCATAGTATAGTTGAGACTGAGCGAGACGACCGCCGCGCACGGTCGGGGAAACGCCCCGTTCGCGCGCCAACGCTCGCCGAGCTCGACGGCTCGACACCTTGCAGGACTTCGGTGCTCGAGCGGCCATAAAAGGGTTCGGCGGATGGCATTAAACAACAGCGGAGCCAGCGACTTTGCTACCTCTGTATGGTTCGACTTGAGCGAGACGACCGCCGCGCACGGTCGGGGAAACGCCCCGTTCGCGCCCAGACGGTCGCCGAGCTCGCTTGCTCGACATCTTGCAGGACTTCGGTGCTCGAGCGGCCAGAAAAGGAGTCGGCGGATGGCATTAAACCGACAGCGGAGCCCGCTACCTCACGGTATA